>JAUEJK010269475.1:0-10026 GCA_032274865.1 Eryngium alpinum
AAGAATCACGTGCCTCAGCAGCCTCAACTGATATTGACATCATTCCCTCTACGTCCTGCATGGAGGCCACATGTTAGTTAGCATTTGAAAATAGCATGATGCTCAAATGTTTATTTCTCAATGTGCATCACATCCGAGTGTTATCATATTATTAACAGCTACTAACCCAGCACATTATGCATATAATTATAAAAATTATTATAACTTTCATTTCTGCAATAGTCGTACAATGTTAGAAATGGATTGAAAGGCCAAACTATAATGTGTTAAACTGCAATGCGACAATACATTAGAGAAGCATCGAAACAGTCATCATGAAAAAAATCTCTCTAAGCAGATCAATATTATAAATAGTTATGGTGAGGATTCAAAAACAATATTACTTTGTTTTGCTAATAAACCGGTCGTAGTATAACATTCTAAATAGATATAGATAATACCCACCTTCAGAGTTGTATTCAGGTTATTCCTTGCATTGCTAAGTAGCTTTATCTGATCATGGTTATCGATTAACGTTTGGCATTCTTGACAGAGACTGTTTAAGAAAGATAGCTCATCAAGGAAACAACAAAAGTCTGTTTTAAATGTCATAGTATTGAGTCTATTGACCACAAATCACTTTAAATACATACTTCTCAATAGAAACAAAGTTCTCACGCAGCTGGTTTACTGTCTTTTCGGATGAGGAAAGTGATTCCAAACCAGCTTGTGCTTGTTCAACCTAGAATCTTCCAAAATAGTTCAATTAAAAATGAATTAATAGAACAATTGTTAAAGACATACTTATCAGAGGTGGTATTAAATCGGATAACTAACTCAAAGTAAGTGGCCCTCTTAGTATATGAGAAAAATCATACAAGTGAATTATTTTAGGGATAATTATGTATGTGAATGTACCTGTTCAGCAACCATTGTACTGAGTTGTGCATCATTTGCCTGATATAATATAACAAGAATTCAGTATATAACTGAAGGTATTCAAACAGAGCCGATATATAAAATTCAGAGATAAAAAATCCGTTTCGCAAGCCAAAATCGTTTTTCCAGAATCAGTTTCTGGATTTCTATTAATTAATGTGTTTACGTAGAAGAATTTTCAATAAACATTTCCATTCAAAGGAAAATCACTTTATTATTACTTCACATTCTGCAGAAAGACTGCATAAACTTGTAATGCTAAAACTATGTAGGCACAACGAGGTAATAAGATTTTCCCTTAGTTATTTTATTTAGGTGTGGAATGAGTAGGCAGCTAAAGTAAAGGCAATTAAGTTACCATTACACCCGATCTTGGAGTAGTTCAAAAAGTTACATGCCTTGAAAAATTACACAAAACCTAAAGTAGTGAATTCACAAATCAATGAATTTCGTTTGACTTATGCACTGAATCCATACCTGTTGACGAGTAATATAATCTGCCTTAATTGAAGCAATGGACTGTAAAAGCTCTGGCAGCGTCAACAGCTTGGCAACCTCACGAACTGCTGATTCTTTGGCTTCGATAGCAAGATCTTCAACCATCATCTTGCTGCTATATAGCTAGTGCAATCACAAATCAAACATATAAACAGCGATACAGAAGCAATTTCCACTTCTATAAGATCACAAGTTGGTGAAAATTGTGGAAAATTACAACGCTACATACATATTTGCGGAAACATTTTGAACAATTTTTTTTTACAAATTACTGCCGCAAAATCAAGTTGTTTATCAACTTTTAAGTCAAATTATGAATATATGAACATTGAACTATCTAATTGGAGAGTGTATAGGATTTGTTGTTACCGGTATTCTAGAGATCTGGCCGGAAAATTGAAGAGCGCCGGAGATTTAGAGACTGTTAGATGAACCGAGTCAAGGGCGACGCACCGTTATAGTCGTGAAATATATCCGGTCGTTTAGAAATCAAACTAAAAGAAGAAATCTTATTTTATTTATTTTTATCACAACATTAAAATATAATACTTATGATTAATTAAAATTTAAATAAAATACTATCTCAATGTATTAATTTTTGATTGAGTGATATCTTTATTAGACTAATTAAAATATATCAGGAACAAATTTATATGTTTCTGTTACTGTGTTGAATATAAATTTATATAATTATATAAATTTACTTTTGTTTTATAATAATAAAAGTATATTAATTCAAATTAAATACTCATAAAAATCTTTCTAATATAATTGAGAATATTAAAAATCTAACATGGAATTTTAAAAAGATTTAAAGGTTCTAGATGTTGATCGACGATAATGGAGAACGATATTAAATTGGACGATAATTATGGGAGCATTGATTATGAAGCTCCGTGATAATGATGATGATACAGTTTTGTCAAAAATGAAGATCTGAGAAGTAACAAACGTGATTAGATTTAACAGCTTTAAATCTCTCACCAGACATGATATTTGATATATCTTTCTTAAAGATATTGAATTCAACTAGCTTATATGGTGTAATATCTACAGTTTGAAATTAGTGGCATCCGACGACCATTACTAACATGGCATTAGCAATGGATAGAACATCCTGAAGACACGTGATTCAAGTGGTTAATGTTATTTGATCTTTTGTTTTAGAATTAGTGGCATTCGACGACCAATGTTGGTATTGTATTCTTTCGCTTAGTATTTAAATCGATAAATATTATTATTCGTGTCGTGTCGAGTCGAGAAACCGCCTCTCTATTCTTGGGAATAGAGGTAATGTTGATACTGTTAACCCTCCGCATACTCGTAAGAGTGTTTGGTTTGGTTTAGAATACCAAAAATCTGATACTTCTATAAATGGAAAAGAAAATAAAAAATTAATTATAAATTCCTTCGAGTGTGTGTTCACATTACCAGTTTTTCAAGATTTTTTTCTTGGAAAAAGTGAAAACATGTTCAAATCCATTTTTTTACAATAGAAAATACGAAAACTGGAAAATACAGTTTTCTACATTTTTCAAATTATAACTGTATTTTAGAAAACTTTGAAAAATAACCCTACTCTATTTTTTACAGTTTTCCTTATAAATGAAGACACGGTTTCCAAATCCATTACAAAATAACTAGAAAATAAAGTATAAACTATTGAACATATTTTTTTAATGCTAGTTTTGTCCGTGCTTCGCACATGTCAATAAAAATTTATGTTATCTAATAATTTTACTTTTTTACATAATAATATTTAATCCAAATTTTAAAAAGTTAATATTAATAACAATATAACAATTATTAATTAAAATTAAAATTAAAATAATAAACATAAAACAGACCACGTGTTAAACAAATATTACCAACATTTAATATGAATTACAAATTTATTTATTTAATTTCTATATTTAATACCATAATAGAAAACTAACAAATTATCTAGGAATTACACAATATAAAATATAACAAAAACCAGTAACCAATAAAAAAATCTAAAAGTAAAACTCAATTATAAGTTATTCAAAATATCTAAAAAATAAATATAAAAGAACCTGATATATGCTTATGTTTGGTTTATTCAATAATTTAATAAATACAGTTATTGAGGTATTTTCCTCAAATTATTCAATACCATGACAGAAAACCAACAAATTGTTTGAGAATCACACAATATAAAAATATAACCAAAACCAGTAGCCACTAAAAAGAAACATCTAAAAAAAACTGAATTCTAACTTATGTCAAAACATCTTCAAAATGAATATAAAACAACTTGAAACATGCTCATGTTTGGTTTATTTAATAATTTAGTAAATAGAGTTAATAGGTATTTTCCTCAAATTATTCAGTACCATAATAAAAAACCAACAAATTGTTTGAGAATCACACAATATAAAAATATAACCAAAATCAATATTCATTTAAAAGAAACTTTCAAAGAAACTGAATTCTAACTTATTCAAAACATCTATAAAATAAATCTAAAACAACTTGGAACACGCTCATGTTTGGCTCAGCTTCAAAAAGGTTTTAAGCATCAGCTTCTTTAACACAACACTTGGCTCCTGTTAATTTGTTTATAAATAGTAATATTGAAATATAAAAAGTGTAAAGATTAACATAAAAGTAAGAGTCCAACCAGCTTAATTTGCAACCTCTAAACCATCATCACTTGAGCTTTCTGCAGTATTCTGTGCAAAACAAAGAAGTCAGATCAGCTTATATGACTCGATAAAAAAGTTTTGTATTAGGACATGAATGGTTGTAGGTATTAACCTCTATTGAAGTAGTGATGTGCTCACCATAAATATCATATGTGGAAGCTATTGCTGCTGGGTCTTTTAACTCAACAAAATCAATAGCATAGAAAATGACACTACTATTTTCAACGTTGTCACTGCCAAATTCAATTTCAAGTGTAGCTTGTTTTCCAGCAATGTCCTTTATAGAATGTGGATAACCAAACTCTGGATTTTATGCAATCATCCAGATAAAATAAGCTAAAATACATATAAATTTTGATGTTAATAAAGTGATTATAAAATAGTTTGGAATACACACATTCAACAACTCTGCTATCAATTTGGTTGCTGATTTCCCAACTATCCTATTTATTGGGCGATCCATAAGAATAACATGACATGCTTCAGTAGCATCTTCAGTCAGAACTATAATTCGGAACTTGAATACCATAGGAAAAAACATGAATTTGTATGAAAATATGTATGCTAAAATAAACAGGATATGACAGTTCAATATACAACCTTTTCTCAGGGAATGGCATGTTGCGAGAACATTTCAAACATTTAAACTTTCCCTTCACCTTACTGACTTCTTCATAACAAAAATAACAACCATCATACCACCATATATCGTTATCTTTAACCTTTGTTATTGTTATGGTACATGCACAATTTTTAGAATAATAATGCATCAAAACTTTAGCTTAAAAGGTAATCTGCAATGTATTCAAAGCTTTGACATGGAATCTAAAACTGAAACTTTTCAAACTTGCACATAATCTGATAATGACTTTTCAGTTACTTCTTTCAAAGATAATGTTTCAATTTCAGGCACCTGAACAGCTGAACTACAAGCTGCTGACTGGTTAAAGAATGGTCTAACCGGTGATACCCTTTATAGCTAACAGAAAAGTTATTCAAATGCTAACTCAACTGTAAAAGGAACTGTAAGAAAGGTTTTGAAACAGCCTCTGCCTCATAGCACTTACTGCATCATTGTCAAGATTGAGAAAAACCTTGGAAGAAAGCATTGTACTAATTCGAACACTACCTATGTTTGTCATCAGTGTATGGCATTAACATGAGTTAAAGTATTATTAAACATGAAAATCTGAACACCTGCAATCTCGTGCTCGTAACAATGACAATCATCGGCTTTTGCATTTCAGCTTGCATAATTGTCAACTTCTTGTGCAAGTTTTCCCCAAACACTAACTTTATGATTTTCCCTTTAGCATGTTATAAAATAAATATTACTAATCATTAGGTTTAAAATTATAAAATAATATTTTAATTTATATTATTTATTAATAAAGTGAATATATACAGGTGTATACATACCTCTCATCCGTGATTCTGAAACGAACAATATGTCGATCTCCAAATCTTGTTCTTATCACTTGTAGAGAATTGAAATCCTCCAAAACACCGATAACATCTGAATTTTTTTGTATTAGTTCGGTACTTATAATAATCTAGTATTTTCAAATATATATTATACATATAAAATAAAAATACACTAACCTATAGCTAGATTAGGATTTGGATTCTCATTATAAGAATTTGCTTATAGAAATAAATCACCTAGATCGACAAATTCAAACTTATGATATGGAATCAAAAAGTCATCATCCACACTCTGATTTTTTTGTTAAATTTGAAAAGTTTATACACAACTTTGAAGATACGAGGCTCAGCTTGCAATGGCTTCTTTCGTATAAAAATTAGAAATCATATACACGGAGCCTTCAACCAATGGTGTTGATAATGCTTTCCAAGTGTCGGGGTAGATAAAAACATGAATATGAGAGTTCTATAATGTTACAAAAATAATTATACAAATTACTATGATACAAATTAAATTTAAAATGCCAATATATATATATATATATATATAATTATTTGAATAACTTACATCATCATCAAACAAGTTGTAGACTTTAAGATCTGTATGTGTTAATTGGATTTTAATCTTCCAATATGTTCTTGTTTTGTCCAATAAAGCCAATTTGTCATATATCCTTCCAAAAAATAACAAAAACTATTTATGAATGAATTGTAATTTAATACTTAGCAGATTTGTATGAAAGCGGCAATGATAAAAATATACAGAATTAAAGTATATATATATAGACATGGATAAGGAACCTTAAAATTTAATTGGACAAAGTTGTTTCTTAACAATAAAATTTAAAATTCAAATGGTTGTAGGTTGTTAATTTGTTATCGTATTTATTATTGAAAAATATGTAAATGAAGTAAATATTTTTTCGTAACGACCTTTAGATATTAAACATTTTTTTATTATTAAAAAATATATAAATGAAGTATATATTTTTCACAACTATTTTCAGGTATGTTGAACATAACTTGAGTTATTACACTAGATATTTAGATATCTAAATCAAAAGAGTAATGCTACGTTACCTAAAAAATTTCCCAAAATTTTTCCCAAAAAACATATGGCAACCTCCTATTCCACGAATCCAGGGGGGTCAGAATTTATAAGGAAAGTAGTGGGTAAATTATATGCCACATAGACTTTTGGAAAAAAATTGGTATCAAATTTGGGTTACCTAGCATTTTTCAAATCAAAAAGTGTTTAATTCCTAGCAAAATACTCATGCAATTTAATTTGTATTTGAAATTTATTATCTACTTATAAGATCGTATGTGGTTAATTTTTTTCTTATGTTTTTTATTTAAATATTAGAATAATTAAAATTAAAACTATTCCTATGAATTCATAAATTTTAATAAATATCAAACAATATATTTACTTGAAATTTGCTAATACCAGCTCTATAAATTTAAATTTTTTATAAAATCTTTATGGTAAATATTGATAAAGTACAATTTCTTAAATTTTGGTATATAAATCATATCTATAAAAACCTTCTAAGAATTACTTAATGGCATAAGTCGAATATTGCACAGGTAGAAAGAATGAAGAAAAATATAACAATTTAATAACAAACAGAACATCTTCATAGGTGAGTAACTCCACTTATATTTTGCATATAAATTATATTTTGCTTATAAGAGGAAGTTTGAAAAATGATGTACTTATTTACTACTTTTCTTTCCCTTTTATAAGCTATATCCAGGTAAGAAAGTGTTTAAGTCCGCTTATATTATACTTATAAGAGGAAGCTTGAAGAAAAAACAACATATTTATTGCTTTTTCTTTTCACTTATAAGTTGCAGCCACTAATAAAGGTTGCAGATAAACAGGGGAAACATAATGAAAGAAAACAAATTATTTTGATAATCAAGCAAAACATGTGATTTTAAGATACCAGAGCTTAAATAACTGAACAAAACAACCAAAATAAGTTCATAACAAACTAATATAGCCACCATCCTACAACATAATCCATCAAAATCACTGTAGCGAAGAGATACTAAACATGATGAAACCACAAACAAACCGGCCAAATAACCAACATCAAAACATAGTTCACAACACCTAAACAAAAGAAATAGCTGATCAGATATCTACTGCTGAACATGAGAATGGGTGAAAGCGTTCAACTTCGTGAAAATTTCTCAACTTTTTTTTGCTTGTTCAAATATGGGCAGACCAACGCGCAGTAACACGATTAAAGAACGCATGAAAAGCTTTGAAATCTTCCACCATTTTTGCAACAATGTTAGGAAATTCCGGAATGTAATTACTCAGAGAAGTTTCACCGAAATTGCATGGTATTGTACACATCACTGGAAAAAGTAAACCGACGATCCTCCATATTCCCATTGTTTCCACCATTCCCAGCATTAGCAGCATTATTTGATTCCTCATTTGGAAGTCGAATTTTGATGTATTCTCTTCAAAATACAAAATATGCAATAGTTAAAAACTGGGAAAAAAGCTTGACTGTATAATAATAACCAAAGTATACTAACAAACTCACTTATACTCATCATTAATCAATTCAGCTTCTTCCAGAAGTTGAGTTTCCTACTTAGTAACTTTCAAAAATAACACTTTCATCTTGTCATGTAGTGCTTATACAGAAAGATTTTGTTCCATGTCATACTTAGTAATATTCTATGTTGAACTCTTAATCTGCTTTTCAGTTTTTTCCCATTCAAGCACAGTCTCATCAACTTCCATATCTTTATAACACATTGAGACAATCATTAATTATGACATAACACATAAAACTATAAAAACATAAATTTCTAAAACACGGCAAATTAAATTATAAATATAATATGCAAGATACATGCTTCCAAATGACTTCAATCAGCTTCAATATACAAATATTTTCTTTATTCAACTATATTTCATTTTACATATTCTAACAATATCTGAAAGAGATCAACCAAGATACTGTAATATATGGTAAAACCATAACATCAGTTTCAGTACTTCTAATTTTTCTAAAAAATATTGAATATAATATGGCAAATCAAACATGTTGAATCAAACAATAATATCCAGTAAAGAAAAATGAAGAATCAGAGCATCCTTTTGTTAGGGTTTCCAAAATAAATGCAAAAATTCAAGAAATTGACTGATAAATGTATAGTACTTGAACAAGATCTTACATTTTAGTAGAAATCTATAGTATTATCAACCATTAGTTTAATGAGAAGTTCTTCAAATTAGAACATGCAAAACAGTAGTATATGAAAAAAATACAACTCATACTGGGTAAATTCAAACCTCGGCGGATTAAATCCTGCATCAATTCATTCTCAGAGTCCATCTGGTTAAAAAAATACATAGATTGGCGATGACGTCGTTTAATCTTTTAGAAAGAGATAGATTTGTTGAATATGTTATAAGAAAGTGGGTTCCGTAGGGATATAGAAAGTGTCTATTTAATTATTTATATATTGATATAGATCTGTATATTTGTGTAGATACAAACGTATATCTTTACGCATACAGACAGATACTTATGTAAATAAATTAAATGTATCTTTGAGTACGAATATTTTGGTATTCCAAGATCAAAGCAAAATATCTTGCACACTTAAGTTATGAGTTAAATTTGTAAATAAATTAGCATGTTGCCATTTAGGTTCTATTATTTAAATTTAATAGAATAGAAAAATAATAAACTGTGATTTAGTGGAACATTTAAAGTTGTAACTTTACAGAAGAAAATATATAAATTTTAATAGTTAAATAGACGAATATATGAGTATATGATTTGTTTTTCCTACAAACTAAATAAAATTAATGTGGTACACAAAGGAAAAAATATATTATAGGAGAAAAAATCATTAACAATAAAAATTTAAAATCTAATAAAATTCATAAATGTATTAATATTAAATATTTAATTATTTAATATTAATAGTTATTAACAACTACATGGAGTAATATTAGAGTACTCTTAGAAATCTAGAAAACTATTAAAATAAAAAGAGAAAAAATATATAATTAAATATCAAAATATTTAATCAATATTACTACTTTATTTCCACTACCAAATACTGAGTACTCATATATTAAAACAATTTGCATGCTAATAAGCAGAAAGGCGACCGTAAAAGTTATGGATAAGTAGACGAAACAACATATTCAGTTTACAACCATCACACTTTTGCTGCATTATAATAGACTATTTTGGACCATAAAGAGTACGAACCTTCTCTCTTATTTCTTCATGACTTTCATCATAAAATTCTGGAATATCCATTTTGTGGATATGACTGATCAAACCAACAACAGATTGCAAGCGATTAAGCTTTATTAAACTGGAAATCAAGGTTCTTTCATCTTCACGTAACATTTGTATTAAAACATATACAACTCTAGACCTCAACTATGGTTTAAAAAGATACTCAAACATGCTAACAACAACTTTTGAAAAATAGTGATTATTTTATGTTGCAAGGTGATGAA
>JAUEJK010269580.1:0-10025 GCA_032274865.1 Eryngium alpinum
CAACAAAATCCATAAGCAAAGATTTATCCCCTGTCATATGCCTTGAGCAACCACTATCAAGAATCTAAAGTTGGTTGTTCTTGGCTTTCACCTGCATCAAGGATTAAGTCTTCTTAGGCACCCAACATGACTTGGATACCTTAACTATCTACAGTTCTTGATATGTTGACATTAACAATAGCAGGGGAAATAGGAATAGCAGTGGATATTTTGGTAGGTTTAACATTTTTTATTCTTTTGACTAGTTTTTCTCCTTTTTTTAATTTTCTTTGTGAAGGATTTATGTATGTACCATTCATCATCCTTTTCAAGTCTTGGAGACTTGCTACAATTAAAGGATAGACGATTGGTACCTCCACAATTCCAACAAGCTTTTCTACAAGGTCTGGAACTAGATGAAGAAAGTTTATCCTTTCCACTTTTATTCTTTTTGCCTTGAGAACTGTTGTTTGCGCATCACTTACTTTTGGAGAACTATTGTTTGATTCATTGTCCTTAGAAGAAGTGTTTGTTTCAATAGATTTAGGAGAAACAACAAGGTCTGATATACATGTGTCATTACCTGAACAGGATCCTTCAGAAAATACTGAATCACCCTCAACCTTTTTATAAAAACCAAATGGTCTTTCTATATTTTCATCACATTTTTCTTTACCTTTTGAAATAGGTTTTGAGGTGATAGCATTTAGCAATGGATCTTGCTCAATCTTAGAATCACAAAATATTTTATACATTTTAGGATAATTTCCTTTAACAGCTTTTTCTTTTTCTCCTAAACTTGAGTTACCAACAACAGTTTTCCTAAAGCCAAGTCCATTTGTCTTGGATTTCACAAGTTCTTTGTTGTGATTGATTACAACTCTTGAGGCATTTAACCAATCACTTGTGATTATCTTTTCTTTCTCATACATGCTTTTGAACCAATCTTCTCTTTTCTTATAGCATTCAAGTTCATTTTCTAAGAAAACAAGTTTTTCTTCAAGAACATGATAATCATTCAGTTTATCTTCTAGCATGCAATTTATTCCTTTCAAATCCTCATTTACTTTCTGGACTCTCTCAGTTTCACTTAAGGCACTTTTTAAAGTTTTGTAAAGATCATTTATCTCATATGTCATTTCTTTAATTGTGATTAAACAATCATTTTTTGGACATATCAGGAGAGATATCAAGTTGTACCTAAAAGTTGCAATTCTGAGATGATTCCTTTGCCATCAATGCAAGATTTCTATACTCAGTCCTTTCTTCTTCCTCATCACTCTTAGCCCAGTCCTTTTCTTCAGCAATAAGAGCTTTTCCTTTCTTCTTTGAATTAAGCAAATCAAAGTACTTCTCCTTGTAGAAAGCAGCATCATCTTCTCTAGCTTTAGACTTGGAGACATCCTTGCTTATGCACTCATTAGCAAAGTGACGAAGAACATTACATTTATAACACTTGATTTTTTATTTATCCACCATGTTCTTGTTTTCTAGAAGCTTTGCTAAACTGCTTTCTTCCACCAACTGGTTTCTTGAACTTAAGCCTTGAAAATCTCTTTGCTAGAAAGGCCACAGATTCATCATCCATATTCTCAATATCTTCAAGAGAATAACATTCAGATTCTCCTTTTTCACAACTTTCATCTTCCTCTGATTCCCCGTCTTCACTATCTTCCACTGTTCCACCTTTCATTAAACTACTTGGCTCCAAATCAGGCTTGTATTTTCTCTAAGTCATGAGAGCCACAGATTTAATCTTCCTTGAGTCATTTTGCATGTCTTGCTTTTGCTTTAACTCTATTTCATATGTTTGGAGATTCCTAAACAAGTCTTCAAGAGTCATAGTTTTCAAATCTCTTGTTTCTCTGATTACAACCACTTTTGATTCCATATCATTAATTAACCTGTTGAATCTATTGAAAATATCATTGAGATTTTCACCATTTTTGTACAAAAACCATTTATAGCTTTGAAATAGGATTTGCAACTTGTTTTCTCTCACTGCTGCAGTTCCATCACAGATAACTTCAATAGTATCCCATACTTCTTTGGCTGTTTTTAGATTTAACACATTGTTGAGCATATCATCATCAAGCCCTTTATACAAGATAGCTGTTATCTTCTTGTCCTTCCTCACCTTTTCCTTTTCATCTGCAGTCATTTCTTTATTGGTTTTAGGAATAAGATGCTGAGGAATGGTCCTTCCATCAACAACGGCTTCAGGAACAAGCTTCTTGGCAATTCAGGTCCTTCTTCAAGATACTGAATGTAGTCATCATCTATTGAGGATAAATGAATCAACATCCTTTGTTTCCAGAAGAAGTATTTGCCATTCTCAAGGAATGGAACCTTGTTGTAATATACAGACATCCTTCAAGATCTTTCAAGCTTGTATTTTAGCTCTGTGCTCTGATACCAATTGTTGTTAAATAATGATTCCGCGCTTAGTTTTGCAGAGGGGGGTGAATACAAAACTATACAACTTTTTCTTCTTTTTCTGAACTTAAAACTTGACAATATGAAACTTGAGAATTGAAAACAAAGTATATGAAATAGTAAGAACAAAATACTCAACAATTATCAAAGTTAACTTTCATTCAACTTTAAAGATTTTCAAAATAAAGCTAAGAATAGCTTTACTTTGCTACAACTCTGAAATCTTACAATCTCAGCTATAATTTTTTTCTTAGAAAGCTACACAATACTCTCTGAAGATTACAGAGATTCTCTTTCTAAAAACATAGTTATACAGAAAGAAATTACAAGGCAATATATACAAAATAAAGTAGTTGCTAATTATCCACTGCCATCTGCATGGCATGCTTCATTGTCTCCTACTTTTGGCCGTTTATGAGGACCACTTTACTGCACTAGGAGACAGCAACTATTTCATTACCAAATCAGGTTAATTTCCATACCATGTATTTCTTTCTGGACCACCTTGATTCTCCATAAAGCTTTTACAACAACTTTTGGCTTCATTGTCAAGCTGTAAAATGACACCTAGGATCAGATGAAAGTTCCCCTGCTCTTTCTTTTCCATTGAGGCTTTACTTCCATTGTTTCGTTATTCCACATGTGTTAACTTCCACTGCTATGAGATATCCACTGCTTTTGGATTTCCACTGCTTTGGACTTCCAGTACTATGAACTTCCACTGCTTTGGACTTCCACTGTCTCAGACTTCCACTGTTGTGAACTTCCACTACTTATTGAGATATCCACTGCCAGTGTTAGCTTGATATATCTTGAGCTTTCTAACATTTTGAAACCCTTCAGGCTTGATTTGTAGCTAGATAAGACTCCTTGTAGTGATACTATTACATCTAAAACATTACAACTTAACATTGGTAACTATTGAGATTACCAAGTCCTTATTCAAAATGTGCTATGTAAATTCTATACATGTAATAGCACTTATTCTATTTATTTTGATATCATCATCATTACTACTAGCAATGGCAATACCTAACAGATGCCCCGGTAACAATGGAAAAAGAATAATTTGAAAATCGAATTGCAGAAACCAACTTCTATGTAGAAGAAGAAGACTTAAAGTTACCCAAAATTGATGGGTGGTGTCTAAAAACAAGGTATCTAGAAACTAGGGGATACCCTGGTGGACATGGGCAATCACGACCCATGATGGAAATATTACTTACCATGCCTGAATCAGTCACTTTTACCCACCACTATCAGAATAATAATTCAGACAATTTTATTTATTTTAGTAAATGCCATATCAATAAGATATTGATTCCCAAGGAATGGGGCCTAAATCCAAATGGAGAAAAGGCCATTAAGCTGGATGAAAATAGAATTGTATGTTTCAATTACTGGGACTGTGTTTGGGCTTTCACAACAGCCTTTTATTACCAAAACCCGAAAAATAAACATTCGTGGTTCTTTTCGGTAAACCCAGAAGTGCTTAAGAAGCTCATACCGAATTGGTTCTTTGAATGGTGGTCAAAATTTAGCCCGTCATTAGAAATTTTACCTAACCCTTTAAAGGATTTATACAATACCTAATGTGATCATAGCCCAATAATCTCGAATAGAGATTCGGCCCATATTAGCTTTGGATAATGTCCATTCTTTTTCTTTATTAAATTTCAAATCCCATGGATTTGAAGATGGTCAGTTTCCATCTCGAAAGATAAGCTAAATCTCCCAATTTTACAAAGAAATTTCTTTTATAAATGGTGGAAAACCATGCCCGAAAATGATTGTGAAAAAATAATTCAAACTGTAAAATCTACATTTTCGATGGATAAAATGCAGGGCAAAAAGGAACAAAGCTCCTCTCCATTTTCAGTACTGCAACTGAAAGAAATGCTTCAACGAAAATATCCTACTGCTTCAGAAGCAGAAATTATGACTAAAATTTAAGATCATATGAAGAATCAGTTCTGTCAGGCCTATCCATCTCAAAAATCTAAGGATAAGGATGGAGACGAATCTATGAAGTCTACTTCATCCCTTGGATCAATTGATTCTAATCAATTTCGTATCTTAGCATGAGAGGCCCAGCCCGATGACACTGAGCCTATTGTTGAAGATTTCTGGGATTCGCTAATCGAAGCACTCGTTCCTAAAGAAAAAGGACCATGATTCCAGAACAATTTCGAAAATTGAAACATCAGATGACCATAATGCACAAGGTTAAAATGGACCTTGATAAAGATTTTGACCAATATTATAATCTTAGTCATGAACAGAGGCAACAAAGACTACCACTAATGTATGGTTTGAGTAGCCAATATTATGCAAGCAGATGTCAATATTTGTGGCTGCATTGGAATCTTCTCAGAGATTGTAATATCACAGGATGACACACGCAATGACGAAAATGTTGCACATGCCAAATAGGCTAGTTTAATAATGTATTATTATGCTTGTTAACAGCTGTAACACTGCATTATTTTGAGGTGTCGGTAGGGCCCATAAAGCAGCACCCGACTTCAATAATGTTAAGTGGAATCTGCTTTTTCTTTTCCTTTTTGTAGTATAAGTTAAAAGTATGTTATCTACTTTTTATCTTATCAGCTCTATTATGAGTCTTTTGTCGGCTCAATTATGGGCCTACTGTTCTTGTATTGCCTATATAAGGGACTTAGCTCTCTTTGTTTAAGGCATCTTTCGAAAGCAATAAAATTTCGATCTTTGTAAACACTACTTTCTCTCTCTCTACATATCCACATAGTATTAGTATACAATACACATATAATATACTACACTACTTGAATTGGGAATACTCTGTTCTTCAAACCATAAGATAACTACCATATAGACTAATAATCCCACTATTTTAGGTTTCTTATCCACATTAATAAATAACAACATAATAAAATAATAGGATGTATACACCTTCATTATTGCTTCTCAATTATCTTTAACAGATTTATTTACATGTTGCTTTAATTTTATTTTCTCACTTACCAGATATAAAAATGAATCTTTAATTCATTCTAAAGTAATAAAAAAATTAAATATATTAGAACTATTTAATCATAATCAGTTAAATAGTGCTACTGTTATTAAAATATGTTATTTCAAAAAATATTCACATATTTATCATATTCTTTGATAACCTTAATTTTACAATTTTACTCCATCAATCATGCTTTGTAATTATCTCTTACTAATTTTTATGTTCTTTACCATAACAACATTAGTTCAACTATATATATTCCTTTTCATTTCACTTCTACACTTACTTGCAACTTTTATATTTTCCTGATTTTGCTTTCTGTTTTTTCATAATCTTTCACCATGATAATGTTTGACCAGATTTCTAAGATCGACAAATCTCGAATAAATTGGCGGATCAAAATCAGAATTACCATAATGTAGCTTTCGATGTCTAAATCATCTGAAAATGAAGTGCTTAAGGGATACAACCTTATTTTACTTGATGATGATGTATGTTTATCTATTTTTTAACATATCCTAAGTATGATTTTAATATTTTAGTTCTAACTTTTAGCACTTAAAAATTAAAGAATCAACATATTCATGCTTTTGTTTACCTGGACCAGTGGAAATACATGCCTGAACCTTTGGTTAAAAGAGGCATGTATACCATTTCAATTTTTTACACCAAGTTAGCCACTGGAAAATTTACACCAGATTCCTCAAAATACTGCATTAACTTTTCCAACTCCACCTTGGTTACTTGTATTTACGCTGACTATTTTATGATACCACCCCACAAGTTTGATTTTGTTGATCTAGCTGATTTGTTCTCTGTTGCAGGCTCTTTTCCGGAATAGACGTCACATGACTTTGCAATAGTATACTTATTTCTTTATCCCCGAACATCTAGATTGCTATGTTGTTAACTTATCCATCACTTTCAAATAGATGTATCGGCATTCTTGAAGATTAAAAGAAACTCAAACTCATAAATACTAGATTTGGTGATAGGTAGATTATGCACTTACGGTTCACTGACAGGAGGTTTTTTTCTAATTGCCACTTATTTATTTTTTTCTCATTTCTTTCATATTCTCTATAATCTATAGCTTCTTATGTCTTTACGAAGTTCTCTTTTTTTTAAAGGGATTTACATAAGGTAAATGTTTGGTGAGAACTTGCTCAAGAGGTTGATCCTATTCTCAAACAGGATTTAGAGAAACCTGTAATTGTAATCCTTACGAGTACAAAGATGCAGATGTTTAAAAGTAATAATATACATGATTTCACTATTCTTTCTCAACATTGATTTATAATTTCAGTTTTATGCAAACAAGTACACAAGTATTTACTGACACATTTATTTTAAATTTTTATATTTGTTAGATTCGGTCCAGATTAGTATTATGCCGTCTTCAAAATGTATATCAATATGCATAATGATGCTGTTATTTCGATGCGTCAGAGATTTATATCCATTGCATTCTTCCTTCCCCATGATTCAATATTCCTTAATAATGTTTGTCATTTATTCATTACAAACAGGTTGTAAGATGAAGGTTATAATTAGAGCCAACAGACTACTGGAAACGACTTGGCTATCATTGAAGTCCTTTAGTTTGAATGCTTCACTTTGAAACAGCTAACTAGCAAGTTGTCACCGGACTTAATCAAGGCTACTAGCCACATCTCTTCTGCTATTCGACTTGAAAATGCACTGCATAGTTCTTTCTTTTTTTAACTATCATCTCTTGGATGTATGAGACTGTGCTCTGTTCCATAACAATGCACTGCTATGTCAGGAAGAAGTGTTTAAAGTGGAGGGAAAATTCAAATGCAAGAATTCTTTACGTAACATGCCTTTTCCCGAAAAAAGGATTTGCATCTTTAACCATCTTTGTTCTCTGCTTTCCTGTTTTCTAAACTAATACTTCTTACACTTTCCAGATTGTTTAAGTATAGAGTCTTGGTGCTAGCTGAAGATGAAACATAAGCTTGCAATATAATTCTCTTGGACCAAGCAGCTAGATATCTCATTGGTAAAACAACTACCAAGTTAATGGCTGAATTGGTCAGGGTAAGATCAGAACAAACACCTGTGCTTTTCTCCATATTCCATTATGTTGTTTTCTCCAGTTTTCCTCTCTACTGCTTCATACTTTATATTTCAGAGTCTGGGAGTTAGTCTACCAGAAGATGTTAGGAATCTCGTAGGAAAAAAGTGTACTTTTGCTGTGCTGATTGGATATGACAACATTAATATGAAAAGCGCAGTTTATACTGCCATTGATGTTTCCGATTCTGCTCCACCAACACACTCAACTTCAGCTTCAGCTGCGCATGTTCCTGATCCACCCAATTTATCAGAGGTTCAATCAAATATTCTGCCCTTATTTCATATTTTTCCAGTTAGCCTTCTTGCTTGCATTCATGTTTTAGATACTCACTGCTGCATCTTTTATATCCAGAGTGTTGGCTGTTTTGAAAACAACGACTCTCATGATTCTAGTGGTTCATCAACAAAGAGGATTAAACTGGTACACCTTCTTCCACTTTAAATGTTTTCAATACTTGCGCATCGATGTCATACATGTTAACTTTGTTCACCTTTGCACATGAGAAGGATGATATTCCAAAACTCTCATATTAGTAGTGCTGTTGTTTTGGCCGAATGAATGATGCAGTCTCACCAGGAATAATGGCTGCAATCGACATTTCTCTGTTATGCTTTATTTTCCTCCATTTGTTAGGAGCTTCAATAATTCATTGTCATATGACTATTAAGCCATTTCATATGGTTGGTACTTTTGTTTTTACTTGACTGTTGGTTTGGAGTTTCATTTGGACGTTTCTTAAGTTTTTGCAGCAGTTTCTTTTCACCATAAGCTATCTTTTTTTTTACGTGTTAGAAAGTATTTTCTCACCGCTTCGTCACATACATATAATTCATTATGACAACGCATGTTTCATTTGGATGTTTTCCTCACTTTTTGCATCGAGTTTATTTGAGTTTACAAGTTCTACTGTTTACGTCTCTTTAAATTTTTTTACGTACTATTTATTCAAATATGTAATTTGTATAGTTTGATCAATTTGTTAAACAAATAATATACATATGACATAGATTATTGTCATGTACCACCACACCTCTCTATTATCTTTATTCTCTTTTATTTAGTCACTCAAAATTTTGTCTTTTAAATTTGCACACTTGGATATATTGGAATTTTATTCTTATACTCGATTTGTAACAAAAAAAACTGAAATTTTTTAGTGTTAGAAAAGTAATACTTTTGCCGTTTGCGAAGCACGGGAAAATATCCTAGTGTACAAAAGAATTGAGTCATTTAAAATCGAATTACAGATTTAGTAGGGATAAAAAATAAAATAGATTAAAACTAATCCAAATTGAACACGTTCGAACAAATACCCTCAACATCAATATAAATTTATATTTTACTAAAAATTAAAAATTATGTAGAAATATCGTAACTATTTATTAGTTGAACTGTATATTATATAGAGTAAATGAAAAATACTCATATTTTTTGTTCTCTAATTTATTTAGAATTATTATATTTATATATTGGTTCAACTGTATATCTACAATATCATATAGGCGGTAAATAAAAAATATTTATATTTTTTAGTCTACAACATCATTTTATAGTTTTAAAAATTATTGTGCAATTTAAAATAAAATTATCCAATTTTTTGTGTAACAATTGTTCAATTTCTAATAATCAAATTGTGCAATAAGAATAAAAATATTTATTTTCTTTAAATAATAATTATCAATTTTTAATAAATTCAATATATTTGTCATTATTTACCTTCATGCGTGTATGGAACAAGCCATAGATCACAGAAGGCCTACATGAGAGAGGTAATGAGCATCGGAGAGCCGAGCAACAGAGCTCAGATTGAGCAAGTGATTTCTTTCGATGATCAGACATGGAGGGGATTCAGTATGCCCATGAAGACCCTTTGGTCATCATGTCCGTGATAGGCAACACTCCCGTCATGAAAGTGCTAATAGACATTAGAGAATCAGTGGATGTACTCTTCCATCGAGTTTTTCTAAAGATGGGTTACGAGGATAACCAACTGACGCCCTCGACCATATCCATATTCGGATTCAACGGGCTAGAGATCCCTGTCGAAAGAGCCGTCAAGCTTCCAGTCACACTGGGATAAGGTTCTACTGAAGCGGTGCAGATGGTAAACTTTATGGTGGTAAGGGCGGCTCCGCCTATAATGCTATACTTGGAAGAGTCGTTCTACATCAATTCAAGGTTATTGCCTCCACTTATCACTTAAAGGTGAAGTTTCCAACAAATAATGGGGTAGACACTCATTCTAAATATCAGAAGATCGGAAGGGCATATTCGGTGGAGGCTATCAGAAGCGGGACCACTGGGGGGCAAGTTGTTTGTCCCGAAATAATAAGTTAAGATTGATTGTAGAAGGGGCGTTCAATACAATCAATTAGATTTTTGACTGTTTTTGAACTTAAAGCAAAATCTAACTATATTCAAGCTAATTATCAAATTAAAAACCTGAAGACAAAAGACAATATATCAAAAGAATAATTGTATTAATTCTTTTGAATGGTTCTTACAAAAACTAGT
>JAUEJK010269690.1:0-10025 GCA_032274865.1 Eryngium alpinum
TTACAAATTGACTGATTTTAATGTACTAAGTATTCTACCAGCAGTTTACTAATCTATACATCATCAAATTCTTATTAACTGACTTATTCCTAACAGGCTTCTCCCCTACTTCATAACTAAAATTTAACTATGCAAACATAAAACATTTACCACTATATTAAGTTAGCTTGGAGCTTGATTAATTTTGTATTTATATATAAAGTGTTTATATGTGTGTTTTTACATACTAATCTGCAAATTATTATGTATTTAGATCTGAATCTAATTGGAAGAGGAAGAGGAGACGAGGAGTTTGAAGTATATATTTGAGAGATTTTCTAAGACTTTCTGTAGCAACCCATCTATCTCGGGATTGCTGATTGTTTTTATTGTCGGGTATGTTAATTTGTTTCTTCTAATTTTCTACTTTGAGTTAATTTTGTTTTAATATGTTGTTGGTTTATATTGCTACAGAAATACTTAATTACTTTATGATTTATGTGATTCTTATTACTTTGCATTTAACTTAATTACAAGCTATTTATTATTACTATATCAATTATACCAGAGCTTATGATTTAGGATTATGGCTATAGTTATAGTTTGGGAATCATGTTATGCATACGGGTATTTGATTTGGGTTTTTTAGAGGCTAAACATTAAAACGTAGAGCAGGGATAGTGCTCCACTTGAGAGTAAGATAATATTTTTAGAGAGAAAATTATCGGAGAAAATAAATACACACAATTTGGGAGCATAATAGAATGAGTGAAAATATATTTATCATTCAAATATTTTTTAGGGTATTTATAGGTGTTATTCATTAGGTTTACTACCAATTGTGTCGTCCCTCAAATTGATTATTTTTTATATATAATGCTAATGTTTCTATATGAACTTTTAGCTCATATGTTACGGAAAAGAACACTAATATATAAAGTAATTAAAAAAATATGTTAGTGCTTGTTTGGTTGTCATTGGTATTTATTTCCCAAGGTAAGTTGTACTAGCCGGGTATTCACTTCCCATATAAACTTCCTAGGAAGTGCTAAATAGATGTTTGGTTGACATATAGATATTTGTATTTCCATGGAATTCATTTCCTATAGTTTGCTTGGTTGTATTAACATATTTCCTATGAAATTTATTCTAAATTACTAGAATATCCTTTTTTTAGTTTTTATGGATAAAGTAGACATTTTTTTTTATTATAGATAATGACGAAGGAAGTGTGACTTACTGTGGGGGGTGTGGGTAAACCACTTACTATGTGACGTGGGAAATTTCAATTCCTTTGGAAGTTTAACTTCTTATGTATTTTCAAAAATATGTCAACCAAATAACTCTGTAATTTGATATTTCCTTGTAATTTGATATTTCGTAGGAAGTTTGAATTACCAGGGAAGTAAGTGCATACCAAACGAGCACTTAATAAGTCAGTGATTTATAATAAATAATTAAAATAATAAAATAAGAACATATAAATAATTGTGAACTCCAAGTATTCGGTTATTAAAAAATTATATATTATTATATAACCCGTGTCAAGCACAGGTGGTTATAAAAATTATAAATTTATTTTTATATTCATTTGTATATTTAAAATATTGTTATAAATTAAATATAAATAATAACCTAATCATAAGATTAATATTTTATTTAATTATAATTTATATTAAAAATTACTTAATATTTTATTAATATATTATATATAATAAAAGATTAATAATAAGATTAGGTTTGAGTAAAATAATTATTTTTTATTTAATTATGACTATTAATTTTATATTTATATAAATAATATATTATTTAATATAATAAATTAAAGTATTAAATAAAAAATGACTACGTTTGAGAAGATCCCCTCTTGGAAGACATCGTAAAACTATGAAAGTAAATAAGTCTTACGGAGCTAACCTTATCAAATAATAAGATATAGATAGAAAGAGAACATTTACTTTTTATTTCTTTTACAATAGTATTTTATATTCTATTCATGGACTTAAACTTTGTTGTTTGTACTTAAAATAAATAAATTATTAAAAAATATTAAAATATTATATAAATAATTATATATATATATATATATAAGTGGATAATTATCTATTATTAAATTTTAAAATTATGAATAACACGAAGACTTAATAAATAAGATTATCTCATAAAAAACATATACATAATATTAAATATTATATAGGAACTATATATTAAGAGATACAATATTAATCAAATCTTAATTAAGAATATATATATATATATATATATATATATATATATAATTATTAAATAAATACAAATATCTAATAAATAATATTAATTTATAAAATAGTATATAGTATTAGTGAAAGATAAGTTAAATAATATTCAATATATATATATAAAGTATTAATTATTCATTATTAATTTTTAAAAATATAAAATATATTAAAACTTAATAAATATATTTAAATAAATTATTATTGTATAAGATAATAATTTTTTAAATTATAAATTATATAATTATTAAAATAAAATATTAATGAAGACCCGGGATCAAAAATTAGTTTCATTAATTACCCAAAAGGCCCTCAGTTTCGAAAGATTTTTGATATTCTTGGTGATGGGATTTTGATACAAGATGAATCTCAAGTAGGAAATGAACAACAAACATGTATATTGAAGAAAGCAGTTAACTATGGTGAAGAGAAGAAGAAATAACTTGGAGAGGAAGAAATCTGATATTCATTTCTCTTAATCATTAATGCTGTACATATTGTTTCTTATATACTAACATTACATACTCAGCACATTGCACAGAATCCAATGCTAACTAACTTTGCTAACTAACTTTGACACATATACTAACTAACTTTGATAATGACAACTAACCAACTTGATTCTCTAATGACCAACTTGTTGCTGAATTTGAGGCTAGCTAAGTTGCCTTGTGCTGTGAGCTTTCTCTTGTGAATTGCACCTTTCATCTTTGTCATCACTTGTAGCTTTATCTTCATTCTCTATATAGCTAACATCCCCCCTCAAGTTTGGAGTGTAAAAGTAATTGCAAACTCCTAACTTGGAAAGAAGAAACCTCAACTGAGTAGAGGACATCGATTTGGTAAACAAATCGGCAGGCTGTTGAGAGGTTAACAGGTGTTTAGGAGCAATGAGACCTTGGAGCAACTTTTGTCTTACAATGTGACAATCTATCTCAATATGTTTAGTTCTTTCATGAAATACAGGATTGGAGGCAATGTAAAGAGCTGATTGATTATCACAGTAGAAGTCTACAGGCAACTATATAGGTATAGTTAGCTCATGAAGTAAAGAAACAAGCCAAGTAACCTCACAACATGTATCTGCCATGGATCTATATTCTGCTTCTGCAGATGATCTAGATGTATGTTGCTTCTTACACTTCCAAGCAATCAAAGATTTACCAAGCATAATGGCATAACCAGTAAGAGAGAGTCTTGAAGTCTTACAAGTAGCCCAATCAGCATCTGAAAATGTAGTAAGTTGCAAAGAACCAGCAGAAGGATAGAGAATACCTTGTCCACAAGTTTCTTTAAGATATTTAACCAATTTTAATGTTGCATTCATATGACATTCTTGAGGAGAGGACATGAACTGAGCCAAAATGTGAACTGCATAACTCAAATCTGGCCTAGTAATAGTGAGATATATTAACCTTCCCACTAATCTTTTGTAAACTGAAGGATCATCAATCAAGGTTGAAGTAGTATCAGACTGCAAGTCATGATGTTGATCCATTTGTACAATAACAGGTTTAGAATGTTGAGAAGTAGTGTCTTTGATAATATCCAAAGTGTACTTTCTTTGGTTGATGTAGATACCTGAAGATGACCTAGCTACTTCAATACCCAAAAAGTATTTTAAATGCCCCAAATCTTTGATTTTAAACTGAGTAGCTAGGAAAGTTGTTGCCTGATTCATCAACTATTTGTTATTGCCTGCTAAGACCATATCATCAACATAGACAAGTAATATCATAATAGATGACTGCTTTCTATATATGAAAACACTGTGATCACTTTGAGTCTGCTTAAATCCATACTTAAGCAAAGCTCTAGATAATGTAATAAACCATTGTCTAGGAGCTTGCTTAAGACCATATAGAGACCTCCTTAATTTGCACACCATTTTCTGTTTAGGATATAACTATTGAACTTGCTTTGAAGGAGTGTAACCTTGAGGAAGGGCCATATATACCTCATCATCCAAATGCCCATGTAAGAAAGCATTTGTAACATCTAACTGTGTAATACTCCACTGCTGTAAAGAAGCCAAAGCCAATAACAATCTAAAAGAAGTCATTTTAGCTACAGGTGCAAATGTATCAAAATAATCCACACCTTCAGTTTGAGTAAAACCCTTAGCCACAAGTCTGGCTTTATACCTGTCCACATCTCCATTAGGTAAGTACTTGACTTTGTAAATCCATTTACACCCTACTATCTTCTTATTAGCAGGTAATGGAACCACAGTCCAAATATCATTGGCTTCTAGGACAGCTATCTCAGTATTCATAGCCAAACACCAATGTTGATCTTTAACAGCTTGATAATAAAATGATGGCTCGGGAATCTTAGTGATATTAGCTAAAAAGGAAGTATGCTATGTTGAGAACTGAGTGTTAACAAGAGAATCAGACAATATAAAAGATGAGGATGGATTATGAATAAATGTAGGAAGACCTACATAATCAGTAAACCTAGTAGGTAAGTGTCTTGTTCTTTGAGGTCTTTGAGGTGTATGTGAAGGTGTAGGTAATATAGGAGGTGATAATGAAGGTGTAGATATGATGTTATGAGGAGAATCAGAAGGAGTAGTGATGACAATAGAGAGGGGATCAAAATCAACAAAATCTTGTGCTGGAAACATTGTGGAATGTAGGGTTTGAGAAATATGTTGAAATGGGAAGACTGTTTCTTCAAATTTAACATCTCTAGAAACAGTTACTTGTTTAGTGTTAAGATTAAGCACGTTATATCCCTTTTTAGCATAGGGATACCCTAAGAAAACAGCTTTGAAGGCTCTAGGGCTGAATTTATCTAAGGATTTTGTAACTATAGTTACATAGCATAAGCAACCAAAAACCCTAAGATGAGAATAATCTGGTGGTTTGTTGAAAAGGATTTCATAAGGAGTTTTACCCTCCAATACAGAAAGAGGTGTTCTATTTATGAGATATGAGGCTGTTAACAAACAATCACCCCAGAATGAAATAGGTAAATGTGCATGTAACCTTAATGCCCTAGCAGAATTAAAAAGATGTTGATGTTTTCTTTTAACAATTCCATTCTGCTGAGGTGTATAAGTACATGTAGCTTGATGCACACTTCCAAGAGAAGCAAAATGAGGAGACAAAGTTTTGTTAAAAAACTCAGAACCATTGTCTGTTCTTACAATTTTAATCTGTTTATGGAATTGTGGAGAGACATAAGCAATGAATTCTTTGAAAATATTTGCAACAAGAGATTTCTCAGGAATTAAGAAAACCCAAGTGCATCTAAATTTGTCTTCCACAATAGTTAAAAATGAATTACAAGAGCTATGAGTTACATGTCTATAGGGTCCCCACAGATCAGCATGAACAATTTCAAACAACTCAGTACTAGTACTAGAACTTATATGAAAAGAAAATCTATGATGTCTAGATAGATGACATGTATCACAATGACTTTGATCATTTGAATTACACTGAATATGACGAAACTTTAGTACATTGTTTGGTAGATGTCCAAGTCTGTTGTGCCATAGAGAATATGAAGCTTTAGGTATAGCTGAGAGATTAGTAGTGGATGGAGAACAAGTTGCATGTGAAATAGGAGAACAAAATATATACAATCCTTGAGAAGCTTTACCAATCTCTAGGACCTTCTTCAAGGTATGGTCCTGAAGATAACAACCAACAGAAGTGAAACAAATTGAGTGAGATGTATCAGTTAACAATTTAGAAATGGATAATAGGTTATAAGAAAAAGAAGGAACACAAAGAACCCCTTGCAACATCAAGCCATTATCAAGCTGTATATGTCCAACATGAGTGACTGTTGAATAGTTTCCATTAGGAAGAAACAATTTAGAGGAGTATTATAACAGGATTCAACAACATATTTAGAAATGGTGTAATATGATCAGTTGCTCCAATGTCAACAATCCAACTGTTTGCATTAATTCCTGTAACAGCATTGATATGACTAACAAAATGATGTGATGTACCTGCAAAGTGAACTGTGTTTGCAGATGCATTAGAATTCCAGTTGGAAGCATTTGAATCTACATTAGGCAACTTCATAGATTGTTGAACGTATTGAATCAACTGTTGACACTGAGCATCAGGTAATGAGGAATGAGCTGCAACCATTTCCTTTCTAGAATCCTTAGGTTTATCATTATTCTCAGCATTCTCAGGTGCATTATTGTAAGAATTAACTTGACCAACAGAATTACTATAGCTGTTTTTACTCTGTATAAACCTTGGTTTGGGTTTAGGCTTGCCAAAGAGCCTATGCCATGGTGGATAACCATGAATACAGTAACACTTTTCTTTAGTATGACCAGTAAAGTGACAATGATAATAATATGGAGCATTGTGTGTGTCTTCATTGTTCCTCCTCATATTTCTCTGATTTCCACCTTGAAACTGTTTGTTATTGCCTCCCTTAACATTCATGGCCATACTTTCATTGTTCATTTGAGAATTACCAGATCCTCTTCGATTTTCCTCTTGGATGAGCATAGAGTACACTTGACTTAGATTTGGCACAAGTTTCATGAGTAAAATCTGGCCTCTTACACTTATGTACTGATCATTGAGTCCCATCAAAAATTGAGTAACAGTAAACATCTGATCATGTACATTGATTCTGCTATTTGTCTCACAAGTACACTTGTTGTAAGTGCACTTTAGGAGTTGAGGACACACTCTCCAATTCATCATGAATTGTCCTGAACTTTGTAAAGTAAGTAGAAACTGACATAGTACCTTGAGATAGTTGAGAAATCTCCTTTCTCAGATTATACAACTTTGGAACATTGCTTTGAGCATACCTGAGCATTAAATCATCACAAATAGCTTTTGCAGATCTCATATAAACTACACTGTTTCTTATATATATGGACACAACATTCAATATCCAAGATACAACCATATCATTGCATCGATTCCAATGAACAAATAGAGGAGAATTTGTAGCAGGATTTACATAAGATCCATCAACAAATCCAAGTTTTAGTTTAGAAGACAATGTTATTTCCATGGATCTACTCCATTGATTGTAATTTCTATCATTCAAAACCACAGTTGTGAGAAGGATACCTGGATTATCTGAAGGATGTAGGTAATAAGGATGATTTGTGTCGACAGTTGTAGCACTTGTTGCAGCATGAAGGTATGAGGAGGAGGAAGATCCAGAAGGAATGGCAGCCATTGAAAATAAACCCTAGCTTCTGAATACTAGTAGATCTACAAACTTCAATACTTCAAAAATACCATATCGAGCTTTACAAGCTCTGATACCATGATACAAGATGAATCTCAAGTAGGAAATGAACAACAAACATGTATATTGAAGAAAGCAGTTAACTATGGTGAAGAGAAGAAGAAATAACTTGGAGAGGAAGAAAATCTGATATTCATTTCTCGTAATCACTAATGTTGTACATATTGTTTCTTATATACTAACATTATATACTCAGCACACAATACAATGCTCAGCACAGAATCCAATGTTAACTAACTTTGACACCTATATTAACTAACTTTGACACCTATATTAACTAACTTTGATAATGACAGCTAACCAACTTGATTCTCTAATCACCAACTTGTTGCTGAATTTGAGGCTTGCTAAGTTGCCTTGAGCTGTGAGCTTTCTCTTGTGAATTGCACCTTTCATCTTTGTCACCACTTGTAGCTTTATCTTCATTCTCTATATAGCTAACATATTTTCAACGTGGATGCTCATCTTTGGGAAGTTCATCGTAAAACTACGATGTCACTCTTCAATCATGCTGCCTTTTATAAGATGTTACAAGAGATTATAAGGAAAAAACTAGAGAAAGGTCTAATTCCAGTTCTTGATTACGTCACAAAACTAGGAATTGAGGTAGATTTGCAAGAGATATTCCAGAGGTTTAGTTTTGACAATGTTTGTTTATTGGTATTAGACCATGATCCTGAAAGCCTCTCTGTCGATTTACCTTATATTCCTTGTAAAAAGGCCTTGACATTTACCGGGGAGACACTGCTAGACAGGCATCTACTGCCTGAAAGTGTGTGGAAGCTTCAAAGTTGGATTGGAATCGGTAAAGAAAAAGATCTAACCAAAGCTTGGGAAGCTTTTGATCATTTCATATATCCATGTATAGTCTGGACCACAGGTTCTCCACTATTTCCTGACACTCCAGTAACAGAAAACATGGTTTCCTTTCTAAGCAAAAAGATAAAAAGTAACTTCCTTTACTGCTACCTTGTTCCCCTGATGCCTGGCTGCATTATCCCCGCATGAAGCTTCATCCCATGAAGCTTAATCCCGTCTGGGGATATATCCATACTTCCTAGTATGGTCTTTGAACCTTTATCTCTTGAACCCCTGATGCTCATTAGGGCTTCCATAAACTTCTAACTTGTAGCCTTGATACCAAAGGACTCAAAACTAGTTTATTATAAGCATTCTAATTACAACTTGACACTTGTTTACTATTGAGTAACAACGTCCTTACTCACTGAGTTTGATGGAACTATACTCTTATTTAGAATGCTGTTAAAGACATCATCATCTACACATTAATTATGTAAACCTAACAAACTTGACTCGACTAATAATCGAGCCGAGTTCGATCACACATGCTGCTCGGTTAAGGATTATGCTCGACTCGACTCGCACTCGACATACTCGAAATCGATTAATAGATACTCGACTCGACTCGAATTACAGCCCTAGTTGCAAATGTTACATTCCTGGGTTAAACTGCCTCAAGAAGTTAGAAGCTCAATGAGGCCTCTCTTCGCTAGTTCGCTTTCTTCTTTCTAATAAAACCAGCAATTTAGAAGTTCATAAATCTGAAGTGCCTTTGGATATATCTCTTGAGCCACACTGTTGTCATAGAACTGCCTGAAATGTGAGTCCGAATCCCATCAAAGCCTAGCCAACTCTAGTCACCGGATAATTAGCCAGATTACCACAATCGCATATAATTATCCCCATAATACTATAGTTAGAGGCATGCCTGCATGGGATTACAAAGTTACTTCAATCAGTCAATCACTAGACAATTAGCAAGATTGTGGCTAAATTATCTCATCTCCGTATTCCATTCGAAATACGCAAAGGACATATTAATATTGTATTTGATGTTATAACATGATTTCCAATGTTCTACGTACGTTTGATGTTTGAACTTAGTCGTACTTGATAAATTTTTTGACCTCCACTAGAATTCGATATTTTTCTGGATCGATAAGTGAAACTGGACTTGATCGTAAATATATATGTAAAATTTCAAATTCAATTCAAACTCCACTGATTTATTGAGAAATCATACTCGAACTCGATTATAAAAAGAACTTATTTAACAAGTTAGACTCGACTTGTTAAAAGAAAAAAAATTAAAATCAATCAAACTTGGCTCAAAATTATTGCCACATTTAAAGGTATGGTCTTTCTGTTTGTTATTGATATATCAGTTATTGATTATATTACTCCGATACAGTCTAGGCCCATGGACTATGACAATACACTGGATAATATGCAGAAAAGAGGAGACATGTACCATAAGAAACAAAAGGAAAAATTAAGGCTTGAGATACTTTAATATTGAACAGATAGATGAGTTAGTGACTGTGTGGAAAATTGTCAACCAAACATATTTATTTTGTGAAAATTTGAAAAAATGTATATTTTTTAAATTTTCATTTGTAGATGAAAAAAAAATAAAAAATTAACAGAGCAGAGCAGAGCTTTATATAAGTGCTGCCAGCTGCTTAATATGCAAAGCATACCATCCAAATTACAATGGCTATCAGTATCATTATTATT
>JAUEJK010269799.1:0-10024 GCA_032274865.1 Eryngium alpinum
CCTAATCTACGCCTATATAAAGGGAATTATTCTTCATAAATCAGGTACGCAATTCTAGCTCTAATTGAGAGAATTTAATCATACAGATTACTTATTCTTGCACTCGAGTCCATACGGTGGGACCACCCCCACCATTTTTGCAGGTTTTCCTGCGGACGTTCAATGAGTCAGGAGAACAGCTTCGAGTCTTTACGAAGGACAGGTAATCCTAAACATGGTCTTATTATTTTGATCCGTAACATTTGGCGCCGTCTGTGGGAACTCGAACGAGAAAGCCGTCAATGGAGAAACTTGTGTATGGGAAGCCCTTGTGGGGCAATTTGAAATATGGAGGAGAAAAACTTGTTGTGGTCAAGAATTTGGAACCAATGCGTAAGAATCTTAAGTTCAAGATTAATGGTGGCAAAGTTACCCATGATTCTATTATTATTGATGCTCCACTGTCACTCAACAATTCGCGTCAAAGAACTCATCCTTAGGTCGATACTAATGGGTCTAATCGCGACACGGCTAAGAAGATTCTTATAGAGGGAAGTAATCATGTTCAAAGACAATTGGAAGCTAAGAGGAAAAGAGAGGAGCATAGGTTACAGCTATTGACTGACCTAGAAGCATTAGATGAGGAACTGACCGGGGAGGAAAGAGTCGAAGCGGAAGCGGCTAGAGGACGACAGATGAGGAGCATGCCGATTGAAAAATAAAGAGGTCCAAACAATGGACCTTTATATGTTAAACATGAGAAAGATTTGACGGTCCCATTGTTGGAGAAAAAAATTGATCCTCGTACCAGGAAATAAGGAGGACAACATGAGGGAAAGCTAATAGAGGGAAATCAATGGGGTGCTATGTTGGAGACGAAATTGGAGTCCATTATCAACAAGGCTATTTCAAGCACTTTGAAGAAAATTGATGATGGAAAGTTTTCAAAGATGACGAGTTCTCACACTTTAGAGACATCAGAGGAGAAGATATCTAATTCTCCCATGTATCGTATGATCAATCCTGATGCTCCATTTGTGGAGAAGATAATGACGGCCAAAATACCTACTAATCATAATCCCGATGATAAAGAAGTATAATGGATGGGGAGATCCTCAAGCACATGTTCGTTCGTTCAACGATGCGCTATTACTCCAACCGGTAACAGATGCGTCTAGGTGCCGTGCTTTTCCTGGTACTTTTGAAGGAGAAGCGCAACTATGGTATGCAAGGTTACCACCACGGTCAATATACTCCTTCTCGGATCTCGTACGAAAATTCATCGTCCGATTCACCATGGATGAGACCCCTATCAAAGACATGAGGTCCCCCTTGTGCAGAAATTTAGAATTGGGATCTTCTTTAGGGAAAGCTGAAGTGATTCATAAAGAGGCAAAGACCTTAGCAAAACCTATAATGGTACCCGCTACATCACGGGAGACAATCAAGGAAAATTCCCCAAGATTATGGAGTGAAGGGAAGCTCTCTGGTGCTTCAAAATTATCACATGTCGGTGACTGGTATAACTCAGAGGAGGAGCGGTCTGAAAAGTGTAATACATGGGGAAATAAGGGGCATATAACTAAACCCGAAGGAATTACTATGAAGTTATCTTCTCAGAAAGAAGGAATCATATTTTACCACACATTGAACACAACCCGAGCTCAAATACTTGAAGAAATCAAAACAAAGGCCTATGTCAGGTGGTCCCGACCGATAAAATTTAACCCATCCCTGCTTAACAAGGAATATTATTGTCGATTTCATAAGAATTATGGCCATGATACAGAGGATTACTGGAACCTCAAGAGAGAGATCGAAATTCTCATACGCAAGGGGTGGCTGGATAAGTATATAGGAGGAGATCTCATGGAAGAATGCGATATGGGAAGGACTTCAAGTTTCAGGAAAGAAAGGTTCCTTGTCGAATCTATGAAAGAGGGATCGATATCCCAGGAACATAGCTCATCAGTAGGAATTCAAGATCCTATGAAATGTAATATGAATGTGATCAATGGGTCAAGAACAGGGGGGCATGTCTTGTACATGAGGGAAGAAGCTAAAGGAGCAGTGAGTAGGGAGGATCGCGCTCCGAAACACATTGCTTTCACCAAGAAAGATGAAGTGGAAGCACATTCACGGTAGATGGACCCCTTGGTAATAGGGATACGAGTTGGAAAACAATCCCTTAACAGTGTGATGATCGATGATGGCTCTTCTGATAACATATTATCGTACAAAGCCTTTAGGCGTTTGGGATACTTGGATCTGCAATTGGATCATCACGAAGGATGTCTATATGGATTTAGCGATACTGAAACCCGAGTGGAGTAGAGCATACCTTTGTCTGTAACTTTGGGAGTACCTCCTTGCCAGATCAAGTTCCCCACTGGGAATGGTATGGGAGAAGTTTGAGGACGACTAAAAAAGAGGGCAAGAGAGGAATAAATTAAGAGTGCTCTGCACAATGTAAGTTTTGATCAGGACAAGAAGAAACAAAGGCATGGTAGTGGCCCTTTCGTGAAAAGAATTTTTGAGGCTAGATTTCCTGATGGTTTCAGCATACCAAAGTTACCTCAGTATGATGGGAAGGAGGATCCTTTATCACATCTACAAGAAATCTCTCGGATACTGATGACCAAGTCTATAACAGAAGATCTTCATTGCAAGATATTCCCTCTGACTTTGAGGGGACCTGCTTATGCGTGGTATGAGAGTCTACCTGAAGAAAGTGTTTGTTGTTATAAAGAGATGAAGCGCTTATTCCTCAATGGTTTTGGTGATTATAAATGGCTCCGTGGTCCAGGAACCCGTCGTCCTTAAAACTGGAGATAATTTTCTTTTAAAGGGAACGCATGATTGGAGTCTTCTTTTTATTTTTGTGATATTATTTTAAGAGAGATTGTGTTTGGTTGGACAATTATATACTTTTTCTATAAAGATGCAAAGATTCATTTAAATAAGAATATTTCATTACATTATGAGTGGACCAACAAACTACATCATGAGCTTTTATTTATATCTTCATCCGAAGAGGAAGAAGGGTTGTTATCGGGATCATTAAAACCACTGAGATCTATGGAAGGGAGTTGCTCTTGAAGAGTTTTGCGAATAGATTTCCAGCAGCCTTTGCGATCTAGAGGATATCGACTTTCGGCTATTTGTCTCTTCTTTTCTTTGTACTCATCAGACCGAAGGAAATCATGGATGATTCAAGCGTCTCTGTTTTTCTTCCAAAGGGATAGGAGAATCTTATCATCATGTAGAATGGAACGTTGAAAGTCCAAAGTAGCTATTTCTCTCTTAAGGAGGTGGAGCTTTTGTTTTAAATCTGATTCGCGTTCATCTACCACGATATTGGCGATGGTCAATCTACTCACATGTTCAAGAGCAGCCTGGAGATAGCAGTTAGCCTTCAAAAGGATAAATGTTAAAGAAGGAACACGTATGATACTGCAAAAGGATTGAAAGGTACGTAGCATACATGCTCAATTGCTTTAGATCCTTCTGCTAAGATAAATTTGAGGAGAGGCCCTCAAAGACAAGACGGTCTGCAGGGGTAATAGAATTAGCCGACCATTCCTTGGCTAGATGAGGATCCTTAATTATTGAGTCGTCACTTTGGATACTCCATTGACTTTGAAATATAACATTCTCTGGGGTAGCGGGAGGATCTGCCGTATCTTTAGAAGAAGAATTATTTTCATTTAAGAATGAACACTTGCTTTGTCTGAGAGGTCTTTTTGATTTACGAGAATTGGGGTTATCAGCATTATCCTTCCTTTTATGGAGAAAAGCTCTTGCATAATCAGTAGCTGTAAGGAGAAGTAATATTTAGAGGTGATAATAGTATGACCTTAGAATATACATATACTAGTAAAGAGTAATACCCGTTGGAGATAAATGGCTAAGGCCTAGATTTTGAAGGTTGTCTTCCCACAGTATTGACATATAATGAATGGATTCACCATCTTCTTGGAGCAATTTGATAGCTTCAGTTTCCTCATCCGAGAGTTGAAGACGCCTGATATTAATTTCATAAGCAGTACCAAACTCAGTTTTAAGTAACATTTCCCAGTTACCGGTCCTCCATCGAATGAAGAAGTATTCATTTTTCCAGTCTTTAATGGAGTCAGGTATAGAGGCAGTGGAGAAGATGGGCTTGGTATTGAACATATGTTGAATGGTGATCCATGCCTCATGAGGAGTGGGGCAATTCTTGAAGATAAAAATTTTCCTGAAGAGGTTTACGGTAGGCTCAACATTTTTAGTCTTGCATCGACCTAAGAAGGTATGAATGGTCTTATAATCATTGGGGTGAAGTTGAGCTGGACTGATACGTGCTTCTGCTAGAATACGAATGGTGAAAGGGTTAGGCGGAATTCTGAGACCTGAGAGAAGGGATTCCTTGAAGACACATAAATGTCCATTCCAGGAGCATGGGCGATCTGAGCCTGAGGGCATTACGACTTCATAGTCTCCATGGATATCGAAAGCCAAAGCAAGGTATTGGACTTCATCGGAAGTAAGATTGCTTGGATAATGGAGAGCATCTAAATGGATGGTGCTAGGGAATTTGGAGCTGCGATCACTAAGTAGATCCTTCAGGGATATGAGATCCAAGGAAGAGCTGTAAGCCATTGTAAAGAGGTGAAAAGAAGACAATGGTATAGAGAAGCTAGAGAGGGAATAAATGAATTGAGAATGAAAGAATTATTATCCTAGAGGAGCTTATATAGAAAAGGTAATCGGAAAGAATATGTTGTGTTACTTATTTATTTATTCTGTATAAATTTGTACTGTAGGTTGACAGGAGTGGGAAATTGAGAGCTCTTAGGTGCCAATACCTAGAGGAAGCTCTCATAATCCTTACACCCAGAGGGTGGGGATGGAATAGAATCCTTACATCTACGGGTGAGGGTGGAATAGAATCCTTACATCTACGGGTGAGGGTGAAATGGAATCCTTACACCTACGGGTGAGGGCGGAGTAGAATCCTTACACCTATGGGTGATGGCGGAGTAGAATCCTTACACCTACTGGTGAGGGTAGAATGAACTTTTATTCAAAATAAATCTACGAATATAATTGAGACGGATAGTAGCTTCTTGGGTAAATGAGGCTCCATGAATATTGAAGTACGCTCACCTCTTGGGTAAAATACGCCAAGACGGGAGAATTTAGGGTTTCCAGGTGACCATGGTCTAGGGGAACTCTCAAATTATTAGTTAAACCACCAAGATGGGTGATGATATAACTCTTAGGCGCCAGGTGCCTAGAGATGAGGTTATAATTACTTGAAACACGCCAAGTTGTGTAAATGAATGTCTCATAGGCTCCTATAGGGCTAGGAGAAAGTTTGAGAATTTCAAAACCTCGTCAAGTAGGGTAAAGAAAGGTCCCCTAGGTGCCTAGTGTCTAGGGGGAGAGTTAAATAACTTTTAAACTGCCAAGTGTAGAAAGAAGGAATCCCCTAGGCGCCACACGCCTAGGAAAATTATGAGATTCCTAACTTGGCGGAAAATGGAGTGAAAAAATAGCCTCCTAGGCACCATATTCTCAAGGGGAGCTTTGAGAAATGAAAAATACACCAAGGGCAAGAGGGGAGAGCTTCCTAGGCGCCAAGGGCCTAGGGAGACTTCAAAAAAACCCTAAAAACCGCTGAGTTAGGGTAATAAGGTACTCCTAGGCGCCAATAAGTCTAGGAGGTATTTAAAATCCCATAAAAACCACCGAGTGTGGTGGAAAAAATACTCCTAGGCGCCCAAGGGGCTAGGAGGAGTTTTAAGAAACCAAAATTACATCAAGTGAGGTGAAAAAGGATGCTCCTAGGCGCCCAAGACCTAGGAGAAGATTTGGGAACTTGAAATCACATTGAGTGGAAGAAAATAGGCCCTCCTAGGAGCCTAAGGGTTAGGATGAGCTTTGAGAATTGAAAAACACCTCAAGTAGAGTTCAGGGGAACATCTTAGGTGTCAAAAGGTCTAGGAGACCATCAAAACAATGTAAAACACGTCGAGTGAGGGAAGGGGAAGCCTCATAGGCGCCTAGAACCTAGGGGGATCCTTGAAAAACCTTCAAACCCGCCAAGTATAAGAGAATGGATTCTTCTAGGCGTCTATTGCCTAGGGATAGCATTAAAAATAATTGAAAACGTCAAGTAGGTAATTAAAGAAGTCTACTAGGCGCCTATATGTCTAGAAACACATTTGAGGGAATCAAAAATATATAAAGTTAAGGTGAAGGGAGCCTCTGAGATGCTCAAGGATCCAGGGAATCACCAAACTCACACAAAACACCTCAAGTAAGAAGGAAAGGAGTCTCCTAGGCACCAAGCGCCTAGGGAGTCTCCAAATCCCTTCATAAACCGCCAAGTAGGGTTACAAGGGATTCTCCTAGTCGCCTAGCACCTAGGGAGGTCCCAAACACCCTTAAAAACGCCAAGTGTTGGAGGTAGAAACCCTCCTAGGCGCCTAGCTTGCTAGGGGAACCCCTAAGAAGCTTCAAAACCGCCAACTAGGATTGCAAACATATCTCCTAGGTGCCCATGCCTAGGAGGAAGGTCAGCAGATGGAAAATTTGGCAGAAAAGCCTATTTTTGGTACGAATCGTATTTCCGGGAGATAAATCAACCCGAAAATAGGGGGACAAATGTAGGGGGCCCAAAAATAGGGGTCGACACAATTAATTATAGATGAATATTATTCGAGTATTATTTGGATATTATTTAATATTATCGGATTGTATCTAAATTAGGGCAAGGAAGTCTAAATAATAAAAGGGATAAATTCCTACTAAGCCCAATACGACAAAGGCCCAATACGACTAATTAACTAATAAGGAGGTGCGGAAACCCTAATTAAATAAGGGAACGAATTCGGAAGGTAAATCATACGATGATTCCTAGTCTTGGGGTGCAAGTAAATAACGAGATAAGGTAAGAAAAGTTACCAAGCATAATAGGATTCTAATTCCTAATAGGGATTTAAAACCCTAATCTACGCCTATATAAAGGAAATTATTCTTCATAAATCAGGTACGCAATTTTAGATCTAATTGAGAGAATTTAATCATACAGATTACTTATTCTTGCACCCGAGTCCATACGATGGGACCACCCCCCACCATTTTTGCAGGTTTTCCGGCAGACGTTCAAGGAGTCAGGAGAACAGCTTCGAGTCTTTATGAAGGACAGGTAATCCTAAACTTGGTCTTATTATTTTAATCCGTAACAACTATATAGAGGTTCTACTACTGTATAAGTTACACAAAATTTTAAAATTGTACACGTAACTTAAATTATACCTTAGGACAAAGTCCCTAAGACTTAGATTCCTAGTAAGGCGTACCTTTGGCAGACATTGCAGTAGTGTCACAGTAAGAAAAAGTCTCTTAACACTTAGACTCTTTAGAATTGGTTTTGATTAGCGCCTCACTTCCTTGATTAGTTATCATTCAACTCTTCTGAATAGTTCTTAGCAATGAGTTCATCAATCTTTTCCTTGAAACGATTAGTCAAATCATGCTTAGGAATAAGTAGTGATCTTATCCTTTAAAATTCATTTTTGCCAAATTTCCTATTGGATCCTTTGTCTCAACGAATCCATCATTCTTTGCGCATGTCATCATAGGTTTATGAGAAATATCAATGAAATAATTTGATGGAGATGATAGACATGAGCAATCTTTAATCATTTTTCATTTAAATTGCTACGACTTCTTTAGAAGTAGGATCCTTGAATTGATGTTTGCTAGCTGGCACTGCAGTAACAAAAATTAAAGTGGCAGAAGAGGATGTAGATCTAACAACTTGAGCATTCTCAGATGTTGCATCGATAGACTTTGAGTGCGAAGAAGAATGAGGCACTACGGTGAAAGTTTTTTGTTACTTTCCTTTTTAAACTCTTTTTTTAAGGAGTTTTGGTACACTTAACTTCATCAACCATTTTTTCAGCTACCAGTTAAGCTTCATTATCCTTCCTTTCATGCTCCTCTTTCTGAGACAAACTCTAAACTTAAGATCTTCTAATCTCTGTTTATCTTCAATGAATAGGAATTTATAATCAACTTGATTTCTATAGTGAGATCGAAATTACCTTTAACTTCTAATTGAATGAATTGATCCAATGAGTGTTTTTTTGATTTCACTCTTTTCAGGTTATCCCTCTATTTCTTGTCTTGATTCAAGCTTCTCAAGTTCAATTGTTAGCTCTTTGTCCTTTTCTCTCTGATCTTCTGAGATTATCACTACCCTTGAGATGTACGTAGTAATGTTAAACATATAAAGTTCAAATAAAAACTTGCAGAAGGGAGGTAAAATGCATGTTTCAGATCTTTTTACTGATTTGAATATTATTTTTGATCTTACAATAAAAGAATATACTTATATAAAGTAAAGATGAAAAATATAAACAAGAAATGCAAGATAGAATCTAAAAATACATAACTTTATCCATAATATAGGTATATTGATGAAGATTGAGTTCAACCTATCCTAAATGCAACAATCTCCAAACAATGGAGTTTTAAAGTTAAACACTTAGATTACAAAGATACTTATTTCTCAACATTCAGAATGAAGAACTTACAAGAAAAAAATGATTAAGGAAACAATACATAGTTACACATTTTTTAAAACAAGAAAGGAGGTAATAAAAATGCAAACACTGTAACATTTGCTTTTGTTTACTTCTGTTGACTCCTGTAGTAAAAGATTTTTTTTTTTGCTTAAGCAACTTTGTTAATCTCCATATCTTCTGTTCTAGAATTCTGTAATTTCTTTGTTCCCAAGCTTAGTCTCAGCTACTATTATAGTATTCTATTTTGTAACACATCCTGATGCAGAAACCACAACTCCAACTAATAACTGCAAGCTAAACTTTCACTACGACTGTAATTTATTGTGACAAGTCTAATTGTTTGACTAAAGATGAAACTAAAATTTAATTATCACCATTACAATACTTATTAAAGTTGTAACAATTAAGGCATGTAAGTGGGGTGCCTAGATTACTGCAGTATTATTATCGTATGAACTTGTAGTGAATTGACCGTCACTTATTTTATGTAATATGTAAAGTGTAAAAGAACTGCAACTATAAATAATCTGCATATATATAAATATTCCTATGTGCAATATTTTGTACATCATCGCTTGATTTCTAATGAGTAGGCACTGTAGTATCATTCATTCAATTTCTCCCCCTATATCATTCATTTGAAGTATCATCCTCATCATCATTATCTTCATGTCTTCTATTCTCCCCCTTGTGGCATTATTATTGAATAACTGTGAAAGAGAAGAAAGCATAGATGGCATCATTGACTTCATATCCTTTCTCATCCATAATTGTTTGCAGCATTTTTACCTTCTTCTCAATTATAAATATTTGAGAGATAGCAGAAGTTTGATCATCACAGATGTGAATAAAGATTGAAAGGGTGAGTTGTGGAAGATATATGTGGAGCTCTTAAAACTTACTTATTAAAGGTAATTTCTTTAGTTGCATGACTAGAAGGTGTCACTAGTCATAAGCCCTTGTACATTTCTTAATAAGATATATATTTTAATGATGGATTATCTAGGTTGATTCCAGTTTAGTTTATCAATTAATATAATTGTAGTGAGACTCTTGTGTAAAATATATTTTTTCTTCATGTTTTTGTGTGGATGAAAGAGTTATAGCTCCTCACGTGTTGCTTTTATGGCACTGCATAACTAAGAATTGATGAGTGATCATTTTTATTACTTTCATCATCAATTTTCACGGATATAATTTTATTTTTAGAGTGGCTTGCAACCTTACTACCTTCTACAAGAAACTCAATACATTTTACGATATTTTAAGCATCCTTTATTTGGACTATTTTATGTGACAGGATGAGATATTAATTATCCTTAACTTCTGGCTTCCTAATTCAGCCTCGGTGTTAAGTTTGTACTCGGAAGAGATTACTTAGTGCTCGTTTGGTTGACATGTGTATTAACTTCCTATAAGAAGTTAGAGTTAATGGAAATTAACTTCCTTAGTTAAATTCCTGGGAA
>JAUEJK010269910.1:0-10023 GCA_032274865.1 Eryngium alpinum
AAACTGTATATTAGTGTCTTGATGCTGTGGCTCATGCAACAAGAGCTTTTGCTGAAGATAACCACTGGATATTCTTCGCCCAATCTTGTGACTGTAGCCATTGGTTCAATCCAATAGATATAAAGAAGAATCGTTGGAGTTACAAAAGGAAAGAAGTCTAAACAAATGAAGTCTTTAGAAGGTCTTGGAGTTTGGAATTGCTGTGAGGAACTTATGGCCATAGGGACCTTATATAGAGAGTGTAGACAGTGATCACTTGGTGATTCGTGAAAAGGTGAGAAGTTGAAAAAGAGAGAAAAGTTAGTGGTTCTCAGATTATCATATCATTGGTTGATATTGATATATCACAGGGAATAACAATCTTCACTTCCACTTGATATATGCAAAAACTCTACATTGTAAGAATGCATATTCTTAACAATAATGATTTACAAGAGCTGATTAATATAAGCCGAAAGAAACAATAACACGACTGATGTGTCATGCGAACCCCTTGGTGCTGATAAAGTTCCTTCTTTGTTATCAACCAATTCCCCTCACACTACAAGAAAAGGGTCTTTTCCGACAGACTATAACCCACCGTGTTCCAACGATAATCAAGCAACAATGAGTCGATCGTATATAGTGCGAAATATACGACCTACATGGAGTCAGTCGGATATAGCTGCGTCACCCAGTTTGATTTGTTCCAGCATGGACGAGCGTTGCCCAATTTTCATCAGTAACCTCATTCAGTTTATTCTTTCGACTCATAAAGCCGGCCTACATAGCATTAGTATAATCCTAATGGGTTTAATTACACGTAAGTTTAGTAAATTACACATTCTGCATATATTACTTTGCATCTTTCATTTTAGTAACTCTGTTTTTATGGAAAAGTCTAGTCTAATTTAACAGGGTGCTCGCCTCCGAATTGTGCGACTATATGGTATAAACCTCAATTGTGCCAACTACGATATGTTTAGACACTTAAAATTTTTGTGGTGTTTTGAGGCGCCACCGTCTAAATTAGTAGGTATGATTTTTGGTGGTCCAGTATTACACTTCAAGTTTTTGTTTTTACTAATGGAATCGATTGAATTTTTCCTGATGACAAAGTGAGTATATTTATTGTCCGCTTTTTGTGCATGGAGATAAAGGTTGATACGTGGAGATAGCTTATTCTGCTGCGACATCAATACTTTTGAGATTTCTATATGTTTATATATTTTATCTTTTTCTATAACTGTTAAAGTAGAGTAAGAGATGCCGGTTATCAAGTTGGTTAGCTTTTTCGCCAAATAACAAGATTGGCATCTCACCAAGATCAAAGAACATTGAAAGCTTAGAACATGAAAGTGAAGACTGAAGAGGGTGCAAAAGATATCACACAGTTTGAGTGCGAGTAGAGGAAGTCGGATACCTTTTGGTGATATACAAAATAGTATTAACATGTTAAATTCTCACTTAGTGTAGAAATACGTGTGGAGGCGCAGATAATACTTTATGCACACAATATCTTATGATTGATTATATATAACGTGGGTGGCAATTTGCTGATATGATATTTGGTTGATCAGCTGATTCTTTGGAAATATGCTCTGATTGTTTTGGAATCTATTGATCATCTTCATCTGAGTACTAGTTGGCTATTACTCTTGAATAAGATTAAGACTATTTTTCATATTGAGAGGCTGTGTTGTATTAATACTTATCTCTTGTGATAGTATGAAGAAAAAGCGATGGAAAGAGTAAATGCACAGATTCTATACTATTCTTGCAAAAGTTAATGTACTCTGTCTCTGTAAATTACAAAGGATTGAAAGAGTCTCGGATATTTATTTATAGAGACAGGGTACAAGGCTAGCTGAAGTTAGCTGAGACATTGTTCATACTAATTAGTTTTTGTATAGTTGTTCGTAGCATACAGAGAACTTCTTGCGAACAAAATTTTGTATGGACATTCGTATATACTACGTGACACATTGTTCCTGCTAACAATAATATACAGCTATGCTGCTAATTTTAGTTTTATTTCAACCAGATGTCTCCAAAATACAGTTAGCATTACCAGTTCAGTATTATATAGCGAGCCATTATTATGTGTTTACAAAATATTAGTAGCCATGAATCTTTGAAATACACACATTTTGTATGAAATGGTTTGTGCTTTCAATTGGTTGTAGTATAAATTGTATTAAATGCATACGTAGGTTGACCTGACAACTACTGATTCAGTGGACATTGATTTATGTTCTAATCTCTACAAAAGATTTCTAGCCAAATTATAAGAACTTGTTGGAAATCTATACATAATCAATTATTTCATTAGGTTTAATTAAGTACAATGTTTGATACATCAAAAAAACTAATTAGTACTTTTACAGTAGCTGTTCTTGTATGTCACTGAAGCCATAAAACTTGCTTCGGGAAAACCAAAACACAACTGAACTGCGATTAGTTTCTTAATTATAGCCATATAGCGCTGGCATTCTTTAGGAGTGGAACTAACTTTCCCTTAAGATGGATTTTAAAGACTTCATTAGGTCCACCTATAAGCTCCTAGCCTATGAACACAGCAGGTACGCTAAGCTTTTATCCTAATACTTTTAGTTCCTTCTCCATTTGGTGACAATTCGGATGTTCATCGATTTCTTAGACGGTTGGGTTTGCCCCAAAGCTGGAAATGAGTGTTTTGATGGAATGAGACATTGCGCAAGAGCTTTTGCTGAAGATCACCACTGGATATTCAACTCCCATTCTTGTTACCATCGCCATTGGTACCATAACTGGGGAACGTATAAGATATTTGCCGAATGAAGAAAAGTTGGACGAGTATTCTTCTTTAGTGTGTTTGATTGAAAATGGTAGTGCGAGAATTCAGTTTCATGATCAACATATATATAGACACTAGTTGATGAGGTTTTGGTTGCACGGGAGGATCATAAATGAGATTATTCTCTTACAAAATATATTTTAGAATGTATTTAAGAAAGCACTTTTTTAAGTGATAAGTTAGATTCTTAGGTGTACTTTCCTGTTTTATACCTAAACTTGTGATAACTAACTATTCAATGGCTTTACTTAAGTTTTAGTCTTCCAAGGTAAATGTTTATCTTAATCCTAAAAGTAGCTCTTATTCTCCTTGGGCTGAACTCAACCCTAGATATAATAACACATGTTCAGATACCACTTGTTTAAGTATTGTTGGAAACTATTAATATATTAACATATACACTAGCCCAGTAGAGCTAAAACTTCTCACACTTAAAAATCAACACTCGCCCCTTAACTATGCATACGGGTGATATTTTTTTACAATATATTTACGTATTTTGGACTATACTTATAGAATTTCTTACCATACTTCCATATCATTTAAACTTGGATAAGCACACACTGCATACTCCACCAATGGAGAATAAGACGTGTAGTTGCGACCATCTTAGTTATTGATGAGGCCAAATAAATAAACTTAGGTACTGTTTGTGTATCACTTATAAGTGGCTTCAGCTTATAAGTAGAAAAAAAGCAACAAATAAGTACTTTTTTTTCAAACTTTCACTTATAAACCAGTTTTAAGCCCAACTAAATAGCCTAACTTAAAGTGAGAAAACCACTTTTAAGTGGAAGCTTGAAAAAAAGTACCTATTTGTTACTTTTTTTCTACTTATAAGCTGAAGCCACTTATAAGTGATACACAAACAGGGCCTTAATCTTATATTCATATATTCAAGATCAGCCCAACATCAAATAATTTAAAATAAATAAATAAAATCATATAAAAGGCAGGCCCAATAAGATACATAAAAAAGGCCCAAAACCACAATTGGCAGAAAAAGAAGAAAATACCCAACATAAAACAAGCATGTGCATCCAATAAAATGATGACACGTGGTATAAATACCTAAGTTTGGAGCTTATAAATAATAGAGAGGACTTCATAAGGGGGGACGCATTCTGAATACTGTACTGTTATTCTATTAAATTGAATACGAACTTTCTCTCTCTAGATTATCATTATCTCTCTAGATTCTCATTCTTAAGCCAGAGGGGTCGAAGCTCAGGTAGAGACGTTTGTTGAGTTCACGTTTGTTCATTGGTGCATGTCATTTGTGAGGAGTCAGTTTAACTAAGGACTCATGAGTTATGCATCATGTGAATGGAACCAGCAAAGATGTGATTGATTCTAGAACATAAACGTGGGATAACATTACAACTCTCCATACATAAAATTTTCGTACAAGAGCAGAACAAATATACAGTATCCTCACACTACAACAGAGCAGTCCTTTATCGACCAAGCAAAATCGACCAAAATGAACACTTCGGTCGTTTTTGAAGGTTTTACCAGTGGATATATACGGTCGGAAATTATCGGTTGGAAAACTAAGCTTTGACCAAAAAAATGACTGATGTGGGCGGTCGGCATTATTTCAGTCGGTAAAGACCCGTTTTGTTGTAGTTTCATGGCACTATCATGGTATCCATTTTTATGAAAAGCATCATCTTGAAAAGGAATTAAAGACATGTGCAAATAATAATAACAATATCCCTTCTCCAATTCTATCCAAGAACAGATGTTCTGAACTCTCTTTGTATTAGTATATATGTTTTGCTAGGCATAATACCTAGCTGACGAATTTTTATAATATTCTACCAATATATAACCATGTGGAACAGTGAACATCGCTAGTCTGATATGTAACTCCACTTTTCTTCCATTAATTACTTGGGCATGACTATAATTAAGCTCATAAAACTTTACCTGCATGAAAGACATTCTAGACACATCCACAGTATTATATGTATGTACGTATCATATATGTATCAGTATATCTACTATCCAGTATATCAATGCATCTAGTTGTTTCATTTGTAGAGATAAAGTCAAAAAATATTCCCAGTACAATTGTCAGGCATGAGATAAGGCCATATAGCGTGTGTGTGTGTAGGTGCCCTCGCTGGCTATAAAACAAAGCAAAAGGCCATTTTTTTCTATGCTACGTGGCCAAGGGCCATTTATTAGTACATACATACAATTTCATAACTTTCGGAAAATGTACCTAAAATAGTGTATCTCTGAGAAATAGACATAGTGTTATGTTTCTTCTTGTATATAGTTTTATTAACATAAGGTATAAGAGCCTACAATTTGGTATAGTGTTGTTATTTTCAAGAGTAATTTTTATGTTTAGGAAGAAATATGGCTTAATTATATGAGTTGAATTTTATACAACTGTGAAAGAAGAATTGTTTTAATACCTTTTGAGTCTGTTAAGAGCTAAGATCAAATGTATGTATATGATAAGATCGATGGCCTATATTTTATCCGGTTATGTCGTGTCTACACAGAGACAACATGTAAACAGATAGCACTTTGGTGGATTCTGGATTTCATGTATGTGGATTCTTTGTTAGTTAGCCTCATCCCGAAGGAAGAAAATGAGATGCTTCATCTAGGATATTCCTTTGGTGCAGATTATAAGTTTTAGTTTCTTTTTCCGTTTGGTTTTTCAATTCTTTTATATTCAAGATGTTAACAGGCTCCTAGCTATAACTATAACCAATAACGTTATCACATTTCACTTCTAAAACATGCAAAGAAATTGTACCGTAAATCATAAAAAATCTTCTACTCCGTACATAATACATTAAGTGCTCGTTTGTTTCATGAAAAAAAAAGATTTAGAAAATGAAAAGATGGGAAAATGAAATGATGGAAAATAAGATGATTCTTTTCCTTTTTTTGTGTTTGGTAAATATTAGGAAAATGAAACTACTAATTTCTAAATATGTAATACTAATTTCTAAATATGTAATAGTGTTAATCAATAATAAGCTTAGAATAGTTTTGTGGAGGGGGGTGAATACAAAACTAAACTAAACTTTGCAAATTTAAAACTAAAACTGCAATCACAAACAAGTAAACACCAAAAATATCAAAGTTTAACCGACACCAGAAATATCAAAGTTTAACTTTCATTAAAATTTTGAAGGTTTTCTTTTGAAATTAGCAACTGCTAACTCAACTACAAAATCTCCAAACAATGGAACTTCACTCAAATTACAAAGCAAGTAAAATAATTTCTCAAAACCTATTACAGATCTGAGCTACACCTTGCTAAGTAATTCAAAATCTCTCAAAAACTAAGAGCTACTATTCTCTATGTATTTCTCTCAACAAAACTCTCAAAACAATACAATGAGCAATACAAAAAGAACCTACACAATGGCTATTTATAAGAAAGAAAGATTACAGCTGTAAACCCCTGAAGGTGAGATCCCCATATGGTGTGGACCACTTTTGATAATGACTGGGTACACTCCTTTCTCTTCTTTCCAAATAAGGACAAACAATCCATTGCCACGTGTAGTCTGGACCGCATGTTCTCCATTATCTTCTGACACTCTAGTAACAGAAAATATGGCTTTTTTTCTAAGCAATAGGACAAAAGGCATCTTCTTTTTGAGCTACCTTAATCCCCTGAAGCTTGGCTGCATTATCCCCTTATGGACCCTTATCCCCTAATGGAGCTTCATCCCCGTATGGAGCTTTATCCCCTGAAGTTCACTCCCGTCCGGGGATAAAATCATACTTCCTCGTATGACTTTAAATCTTGATCCCTTGTTCCCCTGATGCTTTTTAGGGCTTCAAAAATATCATTCCTTGTAGCCTTGATGTCAAAGAATCTAAAGATACTTTATTCTAATCATTCATATTACAACTTGACACTTGTTTACTATTGAGTAACAATGTCCTTATTTACTGAGTTTCAATTAAACTATACAAGTGTAAACTCTTATTAGGAATGCAGCTAAGGATATCATCATTTATACATTGATCATGCAAACCTAACAATCTCCCCCAATTTATGCTTTGTCAATTTGACAAGCATAAATTTAGGTTTGAATCTGATGATGATGTCAAAAACCAAAAATACTATGTATTTACAAGTAAACTATACATAAAAGAACACAAATGTATTTACAGTATTTACAAGACAAGGAAAAGTGTGTTACCACTTAGATCCTTAGGAGAAGATGATCATTAGAAGTCCATGCCAATCCCAGACATATCATGGGCTTCTCTTTGGCCAGAAGTGTTGAAAAAACCAGTTGGCTCATCTTTTCCTTCTTTGATTCTTTGAACTTTTCTAATCAGAGCTTCCCTAAAGAGCACTACATTAGCCTTCTTGCTATCCTTCAAGCAGTTGATAATTTCCCCATGCTTGTCAAAGTTATGAGTTGCAAGATCAGACGAATTGAATGTTTCTTCTTTTCCATCCTTGTTTGAGAATTTCACTGAATTGGTTTCAGGCATGTAGAAAGGTAAGATGGATTGAGCAGTTGTAGTTACCTTTACCTTAGGACCAACCACATTTTTCATAGTTGCTTCTTCTCTCTCATCCTTGATCACATATTATAGGAATCTGTTTCTGATCCTTAATACATCTTCATTCTTATCCCCTTGAGACTGTTCAACAATATGTCTCATCTCATCTATTGATAGCTCCTTGAAATCTCTGTCATGAATGACTTGATCTTTTCCATTCATGTCATAGTTGTACAATCACTTTCCTATGATATGAACAACTTCCACCTTATTATTAGCAACTCTCATTATCTTGTCCAGATCTTCAAATAGCAATTTTCCAAGAGGTGTATTTCTCACTTTCTTGACAGATCTTGAAAGTTGGTAACCATCAAAGCCCTTGAATAGATTGAAGTTAATCAACATTTCACTTCCATTCATTGAGACAAGAAATATGTAATTAACTTTGTCTCTTACTCTCACTTGGAATTCTCTAATAGAATTCGTGAAGACTTCAAATCTGTGATTCTCAGTCAAGGGCTTCTCCATTTCTGACAATGGCTTCTCTTCTTCAACTTTATTTTCTTTCCTCTGATTCTTTGAAGAGTTTCCCGAGCCTTGACTTCTGTGGACTTCAGCACCACTTTCCTTTCTTTGAGCACTTGAGCCTAGAGTAGTTGAGGATTTTGAGCTATGAACAGCTGCAAATGCACCAGAAAAAGGAGGAGGAGGAGGAGGCTGAGTGCTTGAAGGCTTTGGAGGTGCCTTGCAAGAATCATGGGATTTAATAACTATCCCCTTCTCCTTTTTCTTGTATATTATGGGCCCCTCAACTATTTCGTTTTCTTTCCACTTACCCTTACGGTCTTCAACCAATTTATTTACTTCTTCAACAGCTCTGCCAGCTTCTTTATCAGTTTCCTCCATCACTTTCTTTTGAACTTGAAGCAGTTTCTCCATTTTCTCAATTTCACTCAATTTCTTTTTCTCTTTTTCATCAATCTCCTCTACCACAGACTTTTTCACTAATTTTCTTATTGACTTCTTTATCTTGGGTTTAGGATCTTCCATTTCCTTGGCATCCTCATCAGCTAGATTTGTAATCAATTCCATGTTAAGTTTTTCATAGTACTAATTTCTTTCCTTGACTGGAAAGGTGCAAAGCTTTTTAAAAAGAGCAATTTCAGCCTTATCTTCTTCAGCAGCTCTTCAATCTTGAAGTCTCCACTTTGTATTTGAGCCATAGTCAATTTAGACTTAGGAGCAATTTCTTCAACTTTCCTTTTGCCTCTAGAAAGAACCTTTTTCTCAGCAGCATCTATCTTCTCCCCCTTTTTGACAACATCATCAGAACTGGATTTGGAGGAATGAAGGAGGGAAAGGATAGAGCTTACATTTGAAGACATTTTTGATTGCTCAGTCTCAAGAGCTTCCATCCTATCAGAAAGGGCTTCAGCTACCTCAACACTTTTTTCAACTGTTATTTTCATTGAATTGATAGCTTTCTTATCCAAAACTGTATCCATATAATCCTTGAGATCTGAAAAGGAATTCTTCTTGTAATGCTCATTTTTCTGCTGCATATTCTTACAAGTTGTTGCAAGAAAATACTGAATCTTCAAGAAGTACTGTTGATTGGCATATTTATTCTCCTTCAGCTCAATCTCTAAGTACTTAAGCAGCTCATCAAAATCCTTGGGATCAAAGAAACTTGGTGAAAGGTGTGATATCTGGTTCTTCTGGATCTGAGAATTTGTGATAACCCTTAGGTAGAATCTGTGCACCTTTACTTTCACCCCCAGATAGCTCATCATCTTCATTTATCTCCATATCTGAACCATCTTCATTAACCCCTGAAGCTAAGTTATTTATCCACGTATCCAACTGATGATCTTCAGGGGATAAATCCTTAGCTTCTTTTTCAACTTCTTTCTGCATTTCCCTTGCTATTTCCAGGACTTCAGCACCTATTTCAACTTCTCTTTCAACCAAGCTTGAGGAAGCCTTGGCGACTTCAGCCAGATTGGCTGGAACAACAATATATAGATCACCCAAATTATCCCCCACACTCATTTGTGGATCTCTCAGCTCACTGGCATCTAAGCCTTTATGTTCACTCATCCCCACCTAACTAGTTGTGCTAACAACTTTCTCACACACACTTTGTTTTGCTAGAGCTATCTCATGGGTTGAGCTCTGCTTCTCTCCACTCTTTTCTTTTGAAATCTCACTTTCAATCTCATTTGTCATAGTTGGCTCCTTATGGGCTGTGGAATCTTGTTGAACTAATCCCAACAAGGCATATACCACTGAATGATTAGTGGGAGATTGTAGATCAGGTGTAATGTTTCCCAGAGGTAATATAATAGAACTTTGGGAGGCATTTTCTTTCAAAGTGGTTCTATTATCCTCTAACACACTTGGCTCACCATTCAAAGAACTATGTTGGCCTTGATCTACATTCTCTGTGGAATCACCAATGACTTGATCTCTAGAAGGAGATATTTGCATCAAAGGAGAAGGATCTATAGTCATTGGATCATTTTCTATTGGCTCCTCAATGATACGTGAAAGTTGAGGATTTGATGTTTCTGAACCAAAGATTTGATTCATGACATCTAAAGTAAGTTGTGGAGGAAGAAAAGAAGGATCTGGAGAAGATTGAGATTGGGGCTGAATCACAAAATGAGGAGGTGATTCATCAATAGAGGTTGTGACCCTAAGTGCAT
>JAUEJK010270010.1:0-10022 GCA_032274865.1 Eryngium alpinum
TTTATTATTTATAATTTTTTGGCCTAATTTAGTATTTTAAATTTTAAATAATAACTATTAAAATTTATTATGCCATTTATATATGGATACACACACATATATATCATAGTTTTACACACACATATAATATATATTTGTGATTCAACTTATGCGCCTCGTTTCGATGAGGCGCGCGCCTAGGCTCCAGGAGGGTTTTGCGCCTCGGTGCGCCTCTCGCTTTTAATAACTCTGGAATTGATTCAGTAACACATCGGAAGAAGCATAAGATGTTACAGGCTGGAATTTCTAGGCCATTCTAGAAGTCCGATTGTGAAGTGATAGAACCGAAAAAGGCTACGGATGATTTTGCAGCAACAATAAGTATTGGTGTGAAGGGGAAACATGTTCTTGTCAGTAAAACTCCCCAGGCTGTAACTTGGAAGGACCGAAAACATACTTTGGTGAAAATTCATGGTAAAGTGGAACTGAATGATGGTGAAATTGTAAAGCACTCAGAATCAGAATCTGAAACTAACTGGGAAGGCATACACTTTGGAGGAGCTCTATGGGCCTGGTCTGTCTGAAGATTCTTCTTCCAATTAATCAATTAATTATAATTGTTGTTGCTAAAAGATAGTGGTGGCAATATTTGAAAATTAACTTGTACACTATCTAAAGTACGAGTATACATGGTGCTTGTCCAATATTTCATAATTCAAAGTATACTTTTCATGATAGTAGCAAAGTCTTTTATTCTTTCTGTCATCTCTTTGAGCATGTGCCGGTGGCCTGGGCTTACAATATAGAATCTCACCCTCCTTAATTGGTATCACTGCATTAGTCTTAGGCACACGTGTTTACGCTTGTATTACTAACATTTCTAGGATAGGAAAAGTACTCTTCACGATCCCTAAACCATTCCATGACATCAGTTCCTTCCACAAAAGATGGAAAAACTAGGTTGAGGTGCCTCAAAATTTTATCCATAACATCTACTGTTGAATGCTTCTGCTCTTCCATTCCAGAATGGACTGGATTCCTCAATATTCCCTCTCTAGCAGTATTGCCATTAACTGGTCCACTAAAAGTAGCAAAACCTATCTTCTTAGACTTGTCTTCAGCGTACTCATTTAGCAGCAAGTTATCTACAGTACCTATCAACATGCCAAACTTATTTGCAACTGATCTACCTTCTCATCAGTTCCTTCATTATGACCAAGGACATCCTGATACAACATCCTAAGTGATCCTTGCTGAGAGGATTCTGGTTTTGATGTCATACTATAATTACTAATCTCAAGTACTGATCCCAAACTGTTTGATGATATTACTCAATGTGTTATATCACAATCAATCCACAGCTTATCCAATCAACTAGGTTTACAGCTTCAGTAGTAGAAAATAAGCTAGAGACTTGTTTTTGTGATTTTCTGATAGAACTTCTACTTAATTCAAACTGAAACAACCAATCCGAAAGCAATTACACCGGATCCACTCAACAATGTAATAATGCAACAGTAATCACAGCAAATCAACTGGAAATAGCTAAGAACAGAGCTTACCAGTTTAAGTTGAATTCCAAATTCCAAAAGAATTGATGGCAGCAACTGACTGAGATTGCTCAATTGAAGCAAACCAAGTCAACTCAACCTAAAATAGCGCAATTTTAACAGATCTGGAAGTTTGAATGGAGAATTCAAACTGCAGGTCCGGAAGGATGAAACACAGAGTATGCAACAATGGAATAGTGGTTGGAACAGCAGCTCTGACATTTTTATACGTATATAAATTGCTTTTTTGTAGGTTCTTTAAGGCAACTGTTTTGGATTACAGCCTCAACATTGTCTCGACAGAGATTGTTAATTTTGACTCGGAGCTGCCGCACTACAAAACCAAAGAGGGTGTGCATCGAGACCCATCAGTTAATGGCAGAATTGTTTCAACAACACTGATGTGGGTGGAAGCATTTGATTTCATACTCGAAAGACTTCAGAAAAAATTGGATTTTGGAAAGATTGCTGCTGTATCTGGTAGCGGGCAGCAACATGGTAGTGTGTACTGGAAAACAGGCAGTTCAAAGATCTTATCTTCATTGGACTCGAAGAAACCTGTTGTTGGTCAGTTTCGTGATGCCTTTTCAGCAAGTGAATCGCCTACATGGATGGACTGTAGCACTACGGAACAATGTAGAGCTATTGAGAAAGCTATTGGAGGTGCAATGGAATTGTCTAAACTTACTGGTTCTCGTGCTCATGATAGATATACTGGTCCGCAAATTTGCAGGATACATGAAACGCAACCAGATGCTTGTATGGCGTCTAAGCTATTGGAGGTGCTCTTTTATGGCGTCTATTCTTATCGGCTCATATGCTTGTATTGATCAAACAGATGGAGCAGGAATGAACTTGATGGATTTCAAGCAGAGATCTTGGTCAAAAAACGCTTTGGAGGTTTGTTGGCGTACTTTGTGACATTTTATGGGTATCATGACAATACCACAGGCAACTAGTATTGATACTATTTTCGTTATTATCATTTACATGATTCTAAGGCAGTAATGCCTTGTATAAATTGTAGCCTCGATTTTAATGATAAAAGTTATCCCATCAAAGTAAGCTCAAAGTATGTTTATAGGTCACAGCACCGAATCTGGAAGGGAACTAGGAACATTAGCTCCTGCACATGCTGTTACTGGTTCCGTTGCTCCCTATTTCGTAGAAAGGTTAATAAGAGTTCTTTCATTCTCAGGTTCTCAGTGATGGTATACTTTTAAAACAGAAATCTTCGAAAAAGTGCAGCCTTAAGTGGCTAACTTTTTGTCTGATGTTCATAGCCATCAACAGTTTTGTAGCAAGTAACCTTTTTAGCGAAAACTAATAATGCACCTTTAATTACACTAAATGTATCACTTCGCGCTTTGTTAGCAGACATGGATATATGTTGACCTAAAGCGTATACTTCTTTTTTTTTATCTTAACTTCTTTAACATAAATATAAAATTCGCTTCCTACTAATGAATAATAAGCATATATATATATATTTCCACTTCTTTTCTTAACGACGAGATCTACTGATTCTGTGGTTTCCACGCTTGAAAAAAAAACATCGAGAGTGTCAACTCAAATAATTGGTCCGGTACTAGATGTAGCTTTTCCACTGGGCAAGATGCCTAATATTTATAACGCTTGGTAGTTAAGGGTAAAAAATAAGAGCTTCAAGCCAATAAAGACTAAGAAAATTGGCTCAAGAACAAATTTCATTATGAGCTCCATTGTAGAAATACGACCTAACCATTAAGTAAGAAGCGATGGGAATGATGGAACCTGTGAATCCAAATCTATTGAAAACAGATTCGTTGATCGGGATGGCGAAACAAATCATAGAAAATTCATTCATCTATTGATTTTGATTCTTGGGTTGCATCCACACGGGCTTTTTTATCTTATAAAGTAGCTGTAAGAGTCTATTAGCGGGAATTGCAAAGTAGCTTATCTTGAGCGAGGGCTCTTGGTGCCTCAGTATTAGGAAATGTTATCATTATTACACAAAAGCAATATAATGATTCACCAAGAGGTTAACATCCGTATATGTGTACATATTTTGTGGTTTTCGCATTATACTTATTATGTTGTTGACTCCCAAATATTGTATGTGATTTGCTTTCAGGTTCCACTTCAACAAGGATTGTTTAGTTGTGCAGTGGTCAGGTGACAATCCTAACAGCCTAGCAGGTGAAATCCCTTTAAAGCTAGAATCTCATTATGTTCATTTTTAGAAGTCTTTCATCATGCTTATTATCTTTCATTTACCTCCCACTTTGATCATATGACAAGCACTGTGCTATATAAGTGCTGCACCAGAGTCTGTTAGAATCTGTTAGTGCTAATAGGGTATTTGTAGCTACTGAAGTCGAGCCAGTAAATAACTAGTCTGACTTCCATTGTTATCCTTACTCTATTTTACTTACCACTATTACAACTATTGAATTCAGCCATATAGCATGCGAAATCCTTACATAAGTTATTTTCTTTAGCTATTGTAGTGGTAAACTGATCCCACAAAGAAAACCGGTTCTCTTATCTCACTATTCGTCATGGTTTCGACTACACTACTTTTATGGTGCATTGGATTGTTCGGTCCATACGACTCAGGGGTAGCAATATGATATGAGAGCCAACTATCATGTCACCAAATGGCAGTGAAAAGTCTAGTAGAATAATTGGGTGCCTAGTTGATGTCGGATCATCTAAACTCTATGTAACGTACAACAATGTAATTTGGCTTTATCCAAATATAACAATAGATCATCTAAACACAACAAAGTAATTTGGATAAATACAGTGACTATAATTATATCTTACGCGACTGAAAAAAGAAAAAAGGAAAAAAAAAACTAGCAGCAATCCCGAGTTGTATACTCAATTTACTCCTTCAATTCTTACTAAAATCATATATAGATCCTCAAAATTATTAAATATTCCTTGCTTTCTCTATGATTCCTTATTTGGTAACGAGAAGAGGGCCTCGTTATCAAGAATAGCATTAGAAATCATTCAGAATCTTTATCAGGTAGTTTCAATCTTGAGTACTGCTGCAACCTTGAGTCAATTTAAGATTTGTGCCCTAGAGACAACAATTTTATAATTGTCGATGGAATAATAGCCTATAAGGTCACACACTTTTAACGTGTTAAAGAGGAGTATTTAATTTAAAATACGAATTTGAATTAAATAGATAATCTGGATATTTATGTTCATATATTTTAAGTTTAACTTAATATATATAACTTAATTAATATGTATATGTATATGTATATGTATGTATATATATATTAATTTAAATTTTGAATTTAAATTAATTGATGCATATATCTTAGTATTGACTAAGTAAACTTAATAAAATACAACGTACAGATAGATTTATACATAATAATTTGTTTACAGCTATCTTATAGAAAATAGGGATTTTTTTAAATGGTTAATATTAAATACTAATAAGTTATGCCTAATTTAACAGATAATCATTTCTCTACTTGATTATATACATGATATATGACTATTTTATTTTTTACGCTTCAGGAAAACTAGAGAAAACCCTAGCCTCATTCCCAATATCAGCTATTTGGTGTTTGTTGCTAGTACTACGCTCCTCCCCGTTCGTGTGGACTCCTGTAGAGTCGGTGTCAATCAAGACGAAAAAGAATTCGCAACAATTGGTGACCTTTCAGCCTTATTAAGCAATCTCCAAGTTTCATCGGTATGTTTGTTCTTCTGTTTTTAATTGAATTTCGCATGGATCCTAGGTTTAGGGTTTCCGTAAAATAGTTTTGGTTTATTATTATTCCGCCCTATTTCTGTATCGAAACCCTATACCACGCCCAATTTTGTTGTCTCTTCACAAAGTTAAATTGGAAATATAAACTGTTTTTTCATTTGGTGATTAAATGGTAATTTCTGATATGGATATTGTTGTCAATTTAGGGTAACCTGGTAAAGATGCTGGTATTTTTTATCTTTAAATATTTTATGGCTGTTGATACTCATTTTTACCCTGTATTTATGATCCATATATGTGAATTCCGTGTGTGTTTACCTTGCATTTTACCTTGTTTGGCTACAAAAAGAGCCTTGTTTAAAAGGAATATTTTTTGTTATCCACCTTATTACGTTGACCATGCTTATTTAAAAAGTTGTCTGCAATTATTTTTCCCATCTTCCTTATTTCCATCTTTTTCTTATTCCTACTCTTGGGGTCGCCAGAATTGACGAATTGGATTGTGAATCGCAGCGAATTGGGTCGAAGTTGACTCGCATTCCGGAACGTATGATCTGGTTCGCTGTTCTATCGGACATACTGTGAATCGTGTAACTACGGTCGCGGTAATTCATTAGCCTGATTGTTCATTTCTTTTTGAATAGTATGCTTATTAAAAATGTCGGTGTAGTTTCGCTTAGAGTAATTTGTGAAGTTGTTGTGTTGTTGGATTATTTAGGTCTAGTCGATGTGTTATTATTTATGATTGGTGATTTAAATATTAAATGCCGAAATCGTTATATACATATAGACATTGATTTGTTAAAAAGGGCTTAGTCCTCAAGGAAACCCTTATTCCCACAGAAAATTTTCTGATAACCACCGTCTGTAAATTGCTTTTTGTTTTTGGTTATTGTAATAGATTCTCTTGGAGATAGTTGTGGTTAAATTACGTGATCTAGTAAAGATTTAAGATATGATCTAGTAAAGATTTAAAATCTGTAATTAAATGATAATATGTGGTATAGAAAGTGTTACCAATTTAGATACAAGATGCTTTTTTATCTCTATTTGTTTTATAGCCGATGATACCTATTTTTGCCATACAACCTATGATCCAGATTCCAAATCTATGAGTTGCTTCTCTCTCCATCAGATTTATGGGTGTCAGTGCCGGAAAAGAAACCATATTTTGGAAAAGGAATATTTTTTGTCATCAACTTTTTAACCTGGATCATATTTTGTCATCAACTTTTTGACCTGGATTTTGCTACTTTATCCAAAAAACTCTTTGAAGTCTTTACCTTATCCGGCCAAGTTATTTAATCTTGCTTCTGCTATGTAGGTATTGCAATTCCTTCTTTCTTTAATACTTACAAGTCAACATTGCTATTGTTGGAAAACCATTTCACCCAAAGCTTGGTGTTAGGCTTGGCCACTAAATCGATCATATATCTTTAACAGCTTTATTGGATGGTCTTCTTGCTTTGTGTGCGTATTTAGGTATCTGGTAGCAACAGAGACGGAATGGAGGGGGGGTACAAGGGGGTCACCGCCCCCCCTCCCTCGAGAAATTTTCTAGACATACATTTTTTTATATAAAATTTCTCTTTTTTGTTATTTAGCCCCTCCACTAAATATTGACTTTATGCATATTTACAAATAAACTTAATTAAGAAAGGAAAATAGTTTAATAGTATTATGTAATATAAGGAGGGACCACCTAATGTGATAATAAAAAAGAAAACACCATGCACCTCTTTTTCCTTCGAAAGATAGGGTTAGAAAGGGGCAAAAAAACAGATCTGCCGAACAACCGAAGTCTCCATTTATTCTCTTCATGTGAGGAGCAATCAGTGACTTGTTTGTTGTTTATTCTTCAATAATATCTACAATTAGTTAACAGTTCTCAACCTATGTGAATCCCCAAAATCAGGTGTGAAACTGTGTGTATTCAAAGTTGAATTTATAAAGTATATATTTTATAATTTGACGAAAGTTTTAATTTTTGTTACCTTATAGCTTCTTTTCTCAAGATTTAAAGTAGGACTTCTCAAATCTCAAGCTTGGAAACTCTGCGTCCTATCTACAGGTATGTCTAATTGCCTCTCTTTGTATTCTATCTTTATCATGTTTATATATTTTGTCGTTAAAACATATATATTATTAGGAATTTTAGCTTTTGATTGAATAATTTTTTTTAAATTAAAATATTAATTGTTATTGTATGAATATATAATTAGTGCTAAATTATTACTTTATAATTAATTAATAAATTCTGGTTAATAAATTAATTTATTTATTGAGATGAAAGGGACATTGCATTCTTTCTTCAAAAAGAGAAGTTGCGAGTCCGAAAATGTTGAAGAGGTGCAAACATAACAACTATATACAACTAATATTGATATACCAGTAAGCTCTGAAGTTCGTCTTTCTAAATGTCCTCAACTTGAGACAAATGAAATTAATCTCTCTACTTTAGAGCGTGATCCAGGATAAAGTAAACCAATATTTGAATATCCGTATCATCTACAAGATGAAATTCAAAGAGCTTATATTAATTGTGGGCCTTTTCAACCGAAACGTCCGGTAAACCAATCTTTCAAAATCACTAATAGGCGTCTCTTTTTGACTTCTTGGTACAAATTATTTCCGAATTGGTTGGAATATTCTCCCAATACAGATTGTGCATATTGTCTTCCGTGATTTTTATTTTGTCTTCCAAGTGGACGTTCCGGATCAACTTCTTTCACTAGTGATGGATTTAAATCATGGAAGAAAGTTAATGATGGAAAAAAATTGTGCTTTTCTGGGTCATGTTGGAAAGAATTCACCTCATCAATTGGCTACTCAATGTTGCAATGATCTTAAAAGGCCATCTTAACATATTGAGAGGATAATTAAAAAGAAAAGTTCACCACATGTTGTGAATAATCGCTTGAGATTAAATAGCTCAATTAATGTTGTTAGATGGCTCACATTTCAAGGATGTGCATTTCGAGGCAACAATGAAAGTGTGCATTCAAAAAATTGTGGTAATTTCATTGAATTGCTAAAACTTTTGGCAATGTACAATAAAGGGGTAAACAATGTTTTACAAAATGCTCCACAAAATGCCACTTACACCTCTCCATTAGTTGAAAAAGAAATTCTCTCAATATTTGCAAGTAAAGAACAAGTCGCAATTCGTAGCGAGATAGGAGATGCAAAATTTTGCATTATTGTTGATGAAGCTAGAGATGAATAAGAAAGAGAGCAAATGGCAATCGTTTTGCAATTCGTGGATAAGTTGGGATTCATACAAGAAAGGTTCTTTGCAATTAGTCATGTTCCGGATACTACCTCATTAACTTTGAAAAGTGAAATATGCAAAGTTCTTTCTTATCATAATTTTCATATTCATAACATTCGTGGTCTAAGGCTATGACGGTGCTAGTAACATGCGTGGAGAATGGAATGGGTTACAAGCTTTATTCCTCAACGATTGTCCTTCCGCTTATTTTGTTCATTATCTTACGCATCGGCTTCAATTAGTTCTTGTTGCATCGGCAAAAAGTGGTTATTCCTGTCTATGAATTCTTTGATCGCATGAATATAATTATAAATATTGCGAGCTCATCTTGCAAACGAAATGACTTGTTGAGAGCTGCACAAGCAAGTGAACTTGAAAATTAAATTGCGAATAAGGAAATTCACACCGGTAAAGGGGCTAATCAAATTGGAATGCTACAAAGGCTTGGTGACACTAGATGGAGCTCTCATTTGCACTCTCTACGAAGCTTGATGAAGATTTACAATGCAACTTTAAAAGTGTTGAAGATTGTTGTTAATGGTCCTGGCACTTACATTTAACATGCTGAATCCAACAAAGCGTATGACTTGTTGTCATCTTATAACTTCGTATTCATCTTGCACCTTATAACTTCGTATTCATCTTTCATCTTATAAAGGGATCATGGAGATAACAAATGATCTTTGTCAAGCTTTACAAAGAAAGTCGCAAGATATTTTAAATGCAATGAGTCTGGTCTCTACAACTAAATCACTTCTCCAACAGATGCGGGAAGAAGGATGTGATGTTCTGTTTCAAAAAGTAAAATTATTTAGTGAAAATCGTGAAATAGACATCCCTGAAACGAATGATCGATATCGACCACGTAGAGGACGATCTCGAGATCCCATCACTATCGAGCACCACTTTCGTGTCGATGTATTCATAGCTACGATTGACTCGCAACTGAACGAATTAAATAATAGATTTTCAGATAATATGGTGGAGCTCTTTGTTCTTAGCTCGGCTTTGGATTCGACAGCTTGTTTTAAGGCATTTGTCATTGAAGTTATTTGCAAGTTAGTATGTTCTTACTATCTTGAGGACATTTGAAGTATCAATTCGAGCATTACATACTTGATGTTAGCCAACATGTCGAGTTTCAAGCATTAACCACTACTTCTGACTTGTGCCAAGTTTTATACAAGACAAAAAAATCAGTCATATATCCTCTTATTGATCGATTGATTCGTTTAGTACTAACCTTACTTGTTTCGACGGCTACAACAGAATGTTCTTTTTCAGCAATGAGTTTCGTCAAAAACAAACTTCGCAACAAAATGGAGGATGGCTTTTTGGAGAATTATCTTATTACCTACATCGAAAAAGAAGTTGCTGAAAAGTTCGACAATGATTCTATCATTGAAATGTTTTATAGGATGAAAAACCGTCGATCCCAGTTAGAATAGTCATGTATCCTCTTATTGATCGATTGATTCGTTTAGTACTAACCTTACAT
>JAUEJK010270116.1:0-10017 GCA_032274865.1 Eryngium alpinum
TAACCTCTAAATTTTATAATCAAATGTTGATAATAGCATCTTTTTTATTTTTAATCATTTAATTTGACAGTGTTATGTTTATAAAGAATAATTAATCATTATCAAGCTTTTAACCCATTCTCTGTATATGTATAACGGACTTGTAGCACATGTAGTTGCACGAGTCTTTTTTATTATTTATGTAAGATTTGATAATTATTTTATTGTTATGTTTAATATATTTTAATTCATACTTTTAATATATAATTAATATATTTTTTAACATATATAATATTTAACATGTTTTTATTAAATTTAATTATTTATATATATGATAATATATATATATATATACACACATTAATTAAAAATAAAAAACAAAAAATAAAAGAGGAGATGATATATGCATAAATATCTTTAAAAAACTTGGACATTGGATAAAATTCTTATCTATATTTGATAACTAGGAGTGCACATAATTAATTAACATGTTGCTAATTTCAGAAGATAACAATTTATTTCTACAATATTGGAATATGGAATAGTAACAATTCCTCTTTTAGCTCAGGGTCTCATCCACAATGCGACAATTTAAATTATGGGTGTAATTCAAGTCGAGTCTAGTCGAATTGAAGTTAAATTAAAATTTTTTTTTTAGTCTGTCAGGACGAGCTTAACTTATTTAATGAGCTTTGAATTTTATGATCAAACAGAGTCGAGTTTGAGTTTTAAGAATATATTTACCGATCGAATTGAATTTTTATTTATCACGATAAAATTATTAAGTTTGAGTTGAGTTAAATATTTATTAAACTCGATTACCATGACCGAACTATACATAGGCTTGTGCATTACACGGACGTTTCTGTTAGTTTACAAGTATGTACATGCAGTGCTCAAATTTGAAACTGCAGAATTAAATGTACCTTAATGGAGAAAGTTTCTTGAACTTAGATTCCATTTCATATGTGCCTGAACTGATGAATTTGATGGGATCCTTGAGATTCCTTGCCTGAGAGTCATATTTATCAAATCCAATGCCATACTTGTTTCTTGATTCATTAACTTTAATAACCCTTCCAAGTCTGTGTTGAACACTGTTGCATCTGTCTAGATCTAGCTTCAGAACTTGGTAGAAGGTTTTGAAAGAGAGATCCTTTAAATTCTTGATCAGTCTAACTATATACTCCAGTTCTGCTTGTGAAGAAGGCAAAGAAATCTTTGAAGTATAAGAATCCATCTTCTTCTCCAAATAGATTGAGGAACTTCACCCTTAATGGAAAGTTGGGTACTTCAAACTTATACTTTTGAATCCAGTCAGCTTCCCTTTCCTTTGCAGTGATGAACATATTGAGCTTTTTGATCAGAAAGTCATAGTTATCGTCTCCCATTTTTAGAAGATCTTTGAGGTCATGCAACTGATACACTGCCCTGTTCTTTAATCATGGAAAAGAAAGACTCACAACTTGATTTATTCTTCTTAGCTTCCAAATAATTCTCCACCTTGTTCCTTCCACTTGTGCTTCCAGGTAGTCAATCTTCTTTATAAGCTCCTCACGATTTGCAAGTGGCATTAAAAATCTCTGAATATCTTTGTAATCTCCAGGAATGCAGTTGACATAGTGATGTACATAAATGGCCTTCAACTGACCTTTACTCCCGTGATAGATATCTAATGGTTTGCCCTAAACTGTAACCACATTTGCTCCTATAAGAAGTCTTTTATTATACATTGACACAACATGAACTTTTCTGAACACAAAGGAGAAATTGAGTTGCTCCAGTCAGCTTCCATTTCCTTTGCAGGGAAGAACATATTGAGGTTTTTGATCAGAAAGTCATAGTTACCATCTCCCATATTTAGAAGATCTTTGAGGTCCTGCAACTGATACACTGCCATGTTCTTTAACCATGGAAAGGAAAGACAAACAACTTGATTTCTTCTCCTTATCTTCCAAATAATTCTCCACCTTGTTCCTTCCACTTGTGCTTCCAGGTAGTCAATCTTCTTTATAAGCTCCTCGGGATTTGCAAGTCGCATTAGAAATCTCTGAATATCTTTGTAATCTCCAGCACTGCAGTTGACATAGTGATGTATATAAATGGCCTTCAACTGACCTTTACTCCCGTGATAGATATCTGATGGTTTACCCTAAACTGTAACCACGTTTGCTCCTAGAAGAAGTATTTTAGTATACATTGACACAGCATGAACTTTTCTGAACACATAGGAGAAATTAAGTTGCTCCAATCCCTTGATAGGAATGTCCGATAGGTGATCCAAAAGATCCATATGAGATGAAAAGTTAACTGCAGAGACTGAGAACTGATGAACCTGTGTTGATGAAGGAACTGCTTCAGGAACTAATTTTTTTGTATGAGTTGCAGTGCTCTAACTGAGAGATGGCCTTTCAACTGGTGGATTGACTGGAACTGCAGAATGAATGTTAACCACTTCACTTTGACAAACAACAATATGTGTAGTGTCAACATCCTTCTTAAGCTTCTCGATTTTTTCTTTTAAGATCCTAAGTCTTTCCTTATCTTCTTCTGATAAGATCCTCCAGTTGATGTCAAACTCCACTAGAATGTTACAGCTCACTACAACCTCAAGAGCTTCCAATCTTCTTTCGTACTCTTCTCTTTTAGCCTCCCTAGATTCCTCCTTTTTTGTTGTAAATAATGATTATACACTTAGATTTGTAGAGGGGTGAATACAAATTTAATCAACTTTTTCTTCTTTTTCTAAAATTTGAACTTTAACAACATAAGTTTTAGGAATTTAAAGCAATGTATGAAGAACAATAAGAACAAGACACCAAAGAAATATCAAAGTTAACTTTCATTAAACTTTGAAGGTTTTCAAAATAAAGCCAAAAATAACTTTACTTTGCTACAATCCGAAATCACTACAATCTCAACTACAATTTTGTTCTTAGAAAGCTACACTATCTCTCTACAGAGTACAGAGCTTCTTCTTTCTAAAAACATAGTGAACAAGAAAGAAAATACAAGGCATTATATACAAAAGAAAATATTTGCAGATTATCCACTGCCATGTGTAAGGCATGCTTCCTTGTCTCCTACTTTTGGCTGTATGTGAGGACAAATTTTCTGCACTAGGAGACAACAACCATTTATTTTCCAAATCAAGGCAATTTCCATCCCATGCCTTTCTTTCTGGACCACTTCTGATTCTCCAGAAAGTTATACTTTTGTAACAACTTTTGGCTTCATTTTCAAGTTATAAATTGCCACCTCGACTCAGTTCAAATTTCCCCTACTAGTACTGTTCCACTGAGGCAAACTTCCACTGCTTCTTTTTATCCACGGATGACAACTTCCACTGCTTTTAGAATATCCACTGCTTTGGTCTTCCCCTGCTTTGGTTTTCCCCTTCTTTGGTTTTCCACTGCTTTGGAGTTCCACTGCTCTTAGATTTTCCACTACCAGTTTCAACTTAACTCTCTTTGAGCTTTCTAACATTTTTATACCCTTCAGGCTTGACTTGTAGCTACACTAAACTCTTCATAATGACACTTAACCATCTAAGAAATACAACTTGACATTGGAAACTATTGAGTTTACCAAGTCTTTATTCAAATGTGCTATGTAAATTCTATATAAGTAATAACACTTATTGCACGAACTGTTTTGACATCATCATCATTACTACTAGCAATGACCATACCTAAAAATCTCCCCCATTTATGAATTATCAGATTGCTAATCATAAATTCAGAGTTGATTGTTGATGATGATGTCAAAACCAATAATAAAAAGATAAATGAAAATTTGTACATGTACAAAACTTCAAACTATAAATTGTACAAGATATAGAAAAAGATATGTACAAAAGACTTACAATCAATGAGAAAAGTGTATTATCACTTAGATCTCATGAGCTTGGAGACTTCAGCTAGAGGATTGACTTGTCCAACTGAAAAAAATTTCCTGTTGCGTGAATCATAGTCTTCCCTACTGTCATACCCCAGCTTTACTTTCTCATCAAAGCCACCAGCTTCAACTGAAAAGACCTCCATTTGTTTTCCTTTATCTCTTCTTTTAAAGTGTCTTTCAATATGAGACTTAATAGCTCTGACAGTGATCCCTTCAGCATTCTGATCTTCTTTGTAGACCTTCTCCATCTTCTCTGGGTACATAACCATATTTTGCCATGAAACATTGTGCACCCTTCCATTTTCATAGTAGTCCATTCCATTGATATTTAGATTGTACATTGGAAACATTGTAACAAGAGATGGATATTGGCAAGTCTCAAAGTATTTGAATGGAGGACTTATTCTTTGAGTTGTTTCTCTCTTGATTAATTCCTTGGCTATGACATCTCTAACCCTCAATACTAGTTCATTCTTATAGTCTTTGATTTCTTCTAAGATATACTCTAGCTCAACTAATGGTAGGCATTATATCTCTCTGAAGGTGACCCTTTGTTTAACTCCTTCTTCATCAGTATATAAGAAATTTAGTGGTTCCCCATGAGCATGCAATCTTCCCACTGCATCATTTATCACCCTTTGCAAGTGTTCAATTATTCCAAACAGGTGTCTTCTTAAAGAGGATTTAGAGAAACAGATCATGCTAAGGCAAAGGGAGTTTGAACAGTTCTTAAACAAAATTTTGGAAGTGCAAGTTCTAGTAAACTACAAAAACCAAGAAGAAATCATTCTGAAGTTCTCAAGATGGGAAGGGAAGAATAGGGTGATCACATGGGAGTTTTTCAAGTGTATGGATGGTTATCAAGTCGGCTGTATCAAACATAAAATCTCGTATTGGGACCTCAGGGAAATATGAGAATTGAGGATTTGTAGGAGATGGATCTGCAATATCATCCATCCCTACTGAAGAAGGAACATTTAAGATAGGAGAAGAAGGTTGAGAAGGAGTATTTGGCTGATGCCCTGGAGAAGATGAAGGAGTATCATCAAATGAAGGTACTGACTCTATGTGTGTAGTGTCAGTGTGTGCCCTCTTGTGCGGTGAACTCTCATTCTCACTTCCTTTTCTTTTACCTCCTCATGTCTTCTTTTTTGTTGTTCTCACAACTCTTTTTGTTCTTTTTCTCTCATAGGTTTGGGTAATTTGTGCTTTATCTCCCTCACCTAAATTGGTTTTCCTTTGAACACCCTCACCTGCAGTGGTCATTGATGCATCCCCCTTAGACTCTGTATCAGCTTCCTCTTAGTGCATGTGGCTTTATATTTCGCCACATAAGAGGATGCTTTGGCTTTTGAATTGTGTTTAGGTCCAGGTTCTTTAGGGACTGCATGGGAATCAGAGTCACCTTGGTCTTGGTCATGAATCTATGCAGTAACTAGGGATCTCATATAAGGTGTAATATCATGAGACCCATTAGCCCTGTCTGCAAAAACACTAAAAGCTTTTCTTAACCGCAGTAGGGCTGGAATTTTAACATCATCATAACTTATAACAAGATCTATATAGAAATGATGAAAAAACCAATGACAAATCTGCTAAAGTAGATGTTTTTCTATGTAGGGTTCTCACCAAGTTTTTAAACTAGTTCATTAAATACCCAATACCCATAATCAAAATTAAGATTATGAACAAGGGCATGAGCTGATTCAATAACATTTCTTGATATATGATCCCATGCACCCACTACATTTACCACTGCATGTTTGGGTGAGAGTTAACAAGAAATATTCACCCATTGTCCATCCAAACATTTCATGAGTACCCTACTTATATTGAACTTTTCTTTATAGCCTATGGAAATTAAAAGTTCTTTCATATCATGGTCCTGGACTATAATAGATGAAGTTGTAACAGGAAATTGTACTGCAGTGTTAATTGTTTTGGAATCAAAAGAATATCTTGTCTGGTTAATTGTGAAACTAATGTAATTTACTACAGGGCTATAAAGGTTTTCAAATTCTAAAGTCCAAAATTGACATAAGATATCTTTGTAAATATCAGGATTAGCAGTTAGAGACACTTGATTGGTGAGTTTAGGAGAAATTGGATGAGATACTGCAAATCTCTTAGACATTTGTCTACATATAAGTTGGCCACAAAGTTTGTCTTCTTAAAATCGAAGCCTGAAACTAAAGCAGCTGTTGATTTCACCTTTGATTTCGCCATTGTTAGAGAAAATTTGATTTTTTTAAGAGAGGGTTTTTCACACAAGTTGGAAGTTCGTTTTCTGAATATCAAACGGTTTTGGAGAGATTTGGGAAAATAAAATTTACTTGTATTAAAGTAAAAGTTAAAGTAACTGTTGGACAGTACCGCTATTTTTGGAAAAGAATTGAATAAGACTTTATTAAACGTTGGCATTTTATAAAAACCAAATTTGTGTTTGAAGAACCATGAGCTTTCGTTTTTCTTGTATTTAATATATTGTTGTTTTTTGTGGGAAAAAAACTGTCACGCGCAAATGATTCCAAACACGGTCTTAAACAACTTCTGACACTTAAAAAAAATAGGCACTTCAAATAAATATTTAAATTGTTTAAGAAATAGATATATGGTTTAATAGCATAATAAATGGTATTGTAGTGCTCAAGCAAGAAGAAATTTTAAACCATAGAAGAGATGAAGATAAAATGAAAATTGCATAAAGTAAGAACTTCAGAACATTTAACTTGTTTGTTTCTAAGAATTTTATTTTAATTATGACACTGCATTGTGCCTTTTAACTATCAATAAAGTGGGGACTGCAATCTTTGTAGTAAAGTGAAGTTCCTATCTTTTTTACTTTAACCAAGATGAATAACATAATAACAAGACAAATTGAATTGATTACTCATTCAATTATCATTGCAGTGACATCAAACATTCAGAATACATAGGCTAAGTAATGACACTACAGTACATATTCAACTTCAACACTTATCACTTCAAGTTTAACATTCCTAGTTCACTTACAAGTCTTGTGAAGTTGGCTTCTTCTAGAGACTATGTGAATATGCCTACAAGCTGTCTTTCTATAGGTTTGAAATGTTTCTCAATGATTCCATTCATCACATGCTCCCTGATAAAATGATACCTCACATCAATATGCTTGGTTGCTATGTTTCAAGCCTTCAGAAGCATATTTCAAGACATGTTGCTATCCACAGGTGGTTGCTATATTTCCAAGATATAATGTTGATTTGAATGGAGTAGACTACTATAAGAATGGGCAAGTGCACAGTGTTTCTTGGTAACATATGGTTATGTATCCAGAGAAAATACAGAAAGTTTATGAACATATCAAAAATGCTTAAGGAGTTACTTTTAAAACCATCAAATCTCATATTGAAAGACAATTTCAAAGAAGAGCTGAAATAAAGGATCGACCCAATAAGCCTTGGATGCGCACAATTCGGATCCGAATCAGGACAGAGCAGTCCAAATTAAAAGAGGAGTAGATTTCCAACAAAGCCCAATACGTCTAAAGCCCAATACGGCAAAGGAGGTGCAAAAACCTTATAGTAAATAAGGGAATGAATCTGGTCGGTAAATCAAATAATGATTCTTAATCTTGGCTGGCAAGAAAGAAGAGATAAGGTAAAAAGAATTACCAATTATAATAGGATTCTAATTCCTAATAGAGATCTAAAACCCTAATCCACACCTATATAAAGGGGATTATTTTTCATAATCAGGTATGCAATATTACCTCCAACTCAGTGAATAGAGAGATAATTCAGATTACTTATTCTTGCACCTGAGTCCCTCCGGTGGGACCACCCCCCACCGGTTTTTACAGGTTTTCCGATGGAAGTTCAAGGAGCTTAAGGAGATCAGCTTTGGACCTTTGTGAGAGTCAGATACGCCGTGATTTAAGAGTCTTATTTTGATCTATAACATTTGGCGCCGTCTGTGGGAATCGATAGAGAAAAGTCAAGAATCCATGGCTGGTGGTAACGACGATTTGTTACCCCTGACCCTACAATTAAAGGAGCTCCAACACCATTCGCCGATCCACCCCAAAGTCCACCTCAGCATACCCATTCAAGTGCTCGAACCGTTCGAGACGACAACGATGACGTGCATGGGAACCCTACTAGGACGAATAACCCAACTCCAGAGGAATTGAAGAAAAAATCACGAGAAAAGAAGAGGTTACAGCTATTAGCGGACCTAGAAGCCCTTGACAAGGAGAAAGCGGAGGAAGGGAATGAAGATGGGGCAGAGACGGCTGCAGGAGGGGAGAAGACAAACCCTCAAACTGAGCGACAATGATATCAGGGTGATAAACCATTGACAGAAGCAAGCATGAGGACTTTGATGGCACAGATGATGAAAGAGTTCATGTAGAAAGAGAACCTGGAAAATTCAAACAAAAATATAGAGAAGTCCAAGAACATGGCTACATCTAAGGTTCTAAAGATGGGAGAACCAACGCCGGAGAGTGGCAACAAAGATTTTGCTAATCTAGATCCTCTGTTTATTGAAGAGATCATGAAGGCTAAGGTCCCGCTCAAAGCGAAAGTCCCAGCCAAGAAGAAGTACAATGGGAAAGGAGATCCTAGTGCTCATACTCGCTCTTTTAATGATTCTTTGTTACTGCAACCTATCAACGATGTCGTGAAGTGCAGGGCCTTTCCGGCCACCTTAGAAGAGGACGCGCAGAGATGGTATGCAAGTTTGCCTCCAAGGTCGGTTGTGTCTTTCTCAGATCTTGTGCATAAGTTCACTAGTCAGTTCATCAGCGGGAAGACACATGCTAGGTGTTCGGAGTCTCTGATAAACATAGTTCAAGGTCCTAATGAAACTCTGAAGGAATACATTGACAGGTTTACTAGTCAAGCTGTGAAAGTAGCATATCTGAATCAGTCCATAGCTATGGTGGCCATGCAGTGGGGCACCACCAATGAAGCTTTTCAGATGTCTCTGGCTAAGAAGAAACCATCCAGCATGCAAGAATTGCAAGACCGAGCTGGTAAGTATATCTCTGTTGAGGAGACGTTGAAGAAGATAATCAACTAGGATGAAGGAAAGAAGCGTAATGAGTCAGAGAGCCATGAGAAGGATCACAAGAAATCTAGAGTGGATGTGCCATCTAAGAGTCTAGAGAGAAGAGGAACGACATACTCTCCCTTGAATACTACAAGGACTCGGATACTCATGGAAATTGAGAAGGAACCGTTTGTCAAGTGGCCACCAGAAATCAAGACGGATCCGGCAAGGAAGAATAAGAATTATTATTGCCAGTCTCATAAGGATTATGGTCATGATACGGAGGACTGTCGTAATCTCAAGGATGAGATTGAGTTTCTGATGAAGACGGAACACTTAGGAAGGTTCATGAAGAAGGATAACTCTGGTGGACAGGCCAAGGATCGAGATTCTAATCCCCAATGAGGAGGCCAAGCCCGAGGGGCACCCATCATGGTCATAGAGGGTGGATCCAGCATGTATGGAACCAGTCATCGATCGCAGAAGTCTGAAATCCGATAAGTCATGAACATCAGAGAACCGAGCAAGAGAGCTCGCATTGAACATGTGATATATTTTGACGATAAAGATATGGAGGGGGTCCAATACCCTCATGAGGATCCTCTGGTTATCATGCCTGTGATAGGCAACACTCCAGTTACGAAGGTGTTGGTGGATATTGGGGCATCTGTATATGTTCTCTTGCACATGGTCTTAATGAAGATGGGTTATGTTAGGTCCGATAGCGGGCTAATTAATCTAGAATGAGGGTTGAATAGATTAATGATTAATTAAAAAATTAGTTTAACCTTTTTAAATTTATCTTTACCAGATAAGTCCTTCGAAAACTAATTATCTTATAACGTTTTCGAATCGATTGGCCAGATCAACTGGTGGATCCGTGGATCACTTAAAAACCCTTTCACTGGTGACAATCTTAACGGCCAGGAAAGGGCTCTGCTCACACTCCTAATTCACCGAGAATTAGAATACAATTCGAGATAAATAATTTCTAAATTTCCTACTTTGTGAGCAGTTAAGTTAATTTGCAGAAGTAAAGACAAAGCAGGAAAGTAAAGTAAAGTAAAGGCACAAGACAATTTATCCTGGTTGGGGAACTTATATCAA
>JAUEJK010270225.1:0-10016 GCA_032274865.1 Eryngium alpinum
GAATCTGGAAGGTAAATCATACGATGGTTCCTAGACTTAAGGCGCAAGTAATTAAGAGATAAGGTAAGGAAGATTACTAAATCAAGTAGGAAACTAATTCCTAAGATACATCTGAAACCCTAAATTGCAGGTATAAATAGATGGTTATTCTTCATAATCAGGTACGCTGTTGGTACTCAATTAAAAGAGATTTCATATTACTCAGATTACTTATTCTTGCGCCGGAGTCCCCCCGGTGAGACAAACTCCCACCAATTTTTGCAGGTTTTCTGGCGGCTGAAGAAGAGGAAGAATGAGTGTATTTCGGATCTCAATTAATCAAGTATTTGTCAATTTGGTGTTATTATTTTGATCGGTAACAGCCCCGATACCCATCTATATATATTTTATAAAATTATAATTTAAAAATAATATATTATTTTATAAAATAATAAATAAATTCAATTAAAGGATATTAAATAAAATTTTATAAATATGAGTGAAAGTCTTCTAATAAGTCTATAAAATAAATGTATTTGGAAAAGTTTATAAATGTCTTTAGAAGTCTTTAAAATTTTTTTCAATAGAAGTCTATAAAAGTCATTAAAAATTACATGAACTCTGCACAAGTCCCAAAGAATCAAATCAAATCCGTTAAAATCATGTCCTCCAAAGAATCACTAAAAAACCTTAAAAATCTTAATTAAATACACCCATGTAAATATCATATCTATTATCATCCAAGAAAACATTTTACTCTCTTCCTCTCAGTTAATGTTATTTAGGTACTATTTGTATGTACTCAGGCCATCTCCGTAGCTTTATTATAGAGTTGCTCTATCTTTATTTTTTCACCTTTTTAACTCTATATTCCTAATTTTCTGTTCCATCTCCAACAGTTACTCTGTTTATCTCTAAATCTTAATTTTTAGCATAAATAATCTTACTTCTTTCTCTGTTATTAATAATTTTTTAATTTAAAACAATAAATAATATTAAATTTATACCAATATTAAAGTTAATAAAATTAATTAATTAAATTTTTTTCTCATATTAAAATAAAAATTTCAATATTTATTTAATATTATTATATTATATCTATATATTTTTATATATACATTTATATTAATATAAAATATAATTATAATTATAATATAATTATTATTTTATAATTATACATTACAATAGTATATCTATACTATATTATTAAAGGAGAACATGATATCACATGAAGCTTTTTTTGGTCATCGTCTCTTTTTAATTAATATTTAAGTATTAAGTAATTTAATATTTAAAAATAAATTATAATTTTAATTAAATAAGAAGTAATGTCCTACTTAAATATTAAGTCTTTTACTCATAATTCAATTAAATAAGAAGGAATATCTTACTTAAATATAAAGTCTTTCTTTCTTTCTTATATATTATTATTAATCTTTTATTAAGTATTACGTAATAAGTAATTTGATGTTTAAAATAAATCATAATTCTAATTAAATAGGAAGTAATGTCCTACTTAAATATTAATATTTTATTAAGTAATTTGATATATAAAAATAAATCGTAATTCCAATTAAATAAGAAGTAATGTACTATTTAAATATTAAATATTTATCTCATAATTCTAATTAAATAAGAAGTAATATCCTACTTAAATATAAAGTCTAAATCTCTTACTAATATTTTATTATTAATCTTTTATTACGTATTAAGTAATTTTCGACTTAAATATTAAGTTTTACTCTCAATTTCAATTAAATAATACTCCTCTGTCCAAATAGATTATTTACATATTCCATTTTGGGATGTCTCTTCAATTCTTTACATTTCCTAAAATAGAATTTTTCTCCCTCACAACAACTGATGGGACCCACCAACTTACCCACTTTTTCTCTCTTTCCTTCTTATTCTTAATCTCCGTGCAAAAAGCAAATGTAAAGAACCCAAGTAAACAGAGGGAGAGGGAGTAAGTAATATTCTACTTAAATATAAAGTTTTTCTCTTCTACTTATATTTTATTATTAATGTTTTATTATATATTAAATAAAATATTTATATTTTTAAAATATAATTTTAACAAATAAAAAATCAGTATCATAATCTTAATTAAATAAAATAATTTTAAAAATAAATAGTATTTCTAATTAGATAAAAAATAATATTCTACTTAAAAGTCTTATTCTTTAATTTATATCTCATAAATTAATTTTTTTAATATTATATATATAATAATATTTAAATTTTATAATAATTTTTTATAAATTATATAGCCGATCGATCGTAGTAATAAATACATAATAGCATGTCATATGTATATATATCTGAGACTCTGAGTTGGTGGGGTTTGGGGGAATAAAATACCATTACTCTATCTCAACATTGTATCTATATATAAAGATAAACATTGAAATACTTTATCTTAAGAGTTAAGTATATAAACAGTGAAATACTTTATCTTAAGAGTTAAGTATAGAGTGGTGTTGGAGGAGCATTTTGAGAGATTTTACTCCATTTTATAGTAAAAGGTACATATAGATGACCCCCAAAAAAAGAAAAAGATGTCAATAATATAATTGTATATAAATAAATAAAATAATTATATATATAATTTTTTTTATCCTTTTATCTTAAATAAAAGTATATAAAATTTGAACTTTTATATATATAATTAATAAAAATAATAAGGTATTGTATATATAATTATATTATTTATAGGTACGTGTCAAAAGTTGAGTGACGACTCTCTAGTCCCTGCTTTATAGGACGATGTTCCCAGTGAATCGAATCGAATCGTACGAGCTGAATTGATATAAATATAAGGGTGTGCTGTATTCGCGCCACGCCGACTGTTGATTGATGGGAAAGAAAAATCAGGGTGCTGTCAAATCCTCTGCTACCAAATATGTCCTCCAAATCAAATTACTACCGTCTTAGCTGTTCAATATTTCGTCATATATTGCTCTCTAATACGTTTATCGAATTAGTCAAACTTCAATGCTGTTCAAAATTTTAAAAATGTTAAATAATTTAAAAGAATGCTAACATTTTAAGTAATTTATTAGGCGGTTGAAATTTATAAATAATTTATTATATATTTATCAAAAAATTATTTTAATTTATAAATAGATAGATTATAAGTTAAATTTTATAATAGGGTGTTTGACCATCATTTATTATAAATTATACCACCTCCGTCCCAACAGATTGTTAACCTATTCTATTTTGAAATGTTCCTTCTCTTGAGTTTAGCAAAACTCCATGGAAATGAAAGCTCAGTTATGGAAATGGAAACAAGCTTGTAGAGGAAGAAAAGTAATTTTATTACTCAAAATGATAGTAATACAAGAACTACTCTGTAAAGTAATGTACAAGCTCTATATATACTATCTCCTATCTCTACACTTATACAAATTCATATACTGCCAGCTCATTTCTCTAACAAACATGGGACCACTTGCTACAAGTTGTTATTCCAGCTGTATAAGTTCCACTCCAGCACATGCAGCTCCATTCCATTCACATGCACACGTAAGAAATCATCATAAAAGATGCAATAGTCACAATATTCCCCCCTCAAGTTGAATATGCAGAAATGATATTCAACTTGGCAAGTAAATTCCAATGTGCAACTCTGGAGAGACCCTTGGTTAAAATGTCAGCAAGCTGAGAAGATGTAGGTACATATGCAGTAGAGATAAGCCCAGATTGAGTATTTTGTCTCACAAAATGGCAATCCATAGCAAAGTGTTTAGTCTTGGAGTGAAAAACTGGATCCATGGCAATGTCAAGAGCAGCTTGGTTGTCACAATGAACAAGTGTAGATTCTGTTTGTGGAATCTGCAGCTCATTTAGAAGTTATCTCATCCATCAAACTTCGCAAGTAGTATCAGCTAGGGCACGAAGTTCAGCTTCAGCTGTGCTTCTTGAAACAACTGTCTGCTTCTGTGATTTCCAGTGAATTAAACATGAACCAAGTAAAATGCATAAACCAGTAACACTTCTAGAAGAGTCCTTACAAGCTCCCCAGTCACTATCACAATAAGCTTGAAGTGTAAGGGAGGATTCTGCTGGAAAGTATATACCATAATTCAAAGTCCCTTTGAGATATCTAAGTAATCTTTGAGCTGCAAGCAAATGAGGGACCTTTGGATCTTTTAAAAACTGACTCAAATGATGAACCATGAAGGAGATATCAGGCCTGGTGTTTGTAAGATAGAGCAACTTCCCAACTAACTTTCTAAACAAACTAGGATCATCAATGGACTCTCCATCATGAATAGATAACTTCACTGTTTGATCTACAGGAAGTGACAAGGGTTTACAATCTTGTAGACCAGTATCTTCTAAAAGATCTAAGATAAATTTCTGTTGATTGATAAACATCCCAGCTGAAGTTCTATGTACTTCCAATCCCAAATAGTATTTCACCAGACCTAAATCTTTGATGCTAAAAGTTTCATGGAGAATTCTTTTAAAAGATGCAATAGTCATAGGATCATTACCTGTTATTAAGATGTCATCCACATATACTAAAGCCACTGTAAAAGAATCACCTTTCTTCAGAATAAACATTGAATAGTCTGCAACTGCTTGAATATATCCAAGAGATAAAAGTAAATCAGTGAGCTTCAAAAACCATTGTCTACTAGCCTGTTTAAGGCCATAGAGAGACTTGGTTAACTTGCAAACAGATGAAGTTTTGCCAAAGAGAGGATGACCAGGTGGTAATTCCATATAGACATCTTCTAGCAAGTCCCCATGTAAGAAAGCATTATTGACATCTAATTGATGTACTTCCCAATGCTTCATAGTAGCCACTGCTAAAACAGTTCTAACAGTTTGTAGTTTAGCTACAGGAGCAAATGTATTGTAATAATCTTCACCTTCTATTTGTGTGTACCCCTTTGCCACTAATCTGGCCTTGAACTTATCCAAGGTTCCATCAGAAAGGAACTTTATTTTGTAGACCCATTTACATCCCACTAATTTCTTGTTATCTGGTCTAGGAACAATTATCCAAGTTTGATTGTCTTCCAAAGCTTGTAGTTCCTTTTGCATTGCTGTAACCCATCTAGGATCTTTGATGGCTTGTTTATAGGTGTGAGGTTCACTGGGAAGTGTGGAACTAACTTGGAAAGAGGCTAAACCATACTTGTTAGGGTTCTGTGGACAAGAAGTTAGTATGGATGAACTAGTTACATAGTCTTTATGCCATACAGGTGGACCTTTGGATCTAGTAGAGACTCTAGAAGGTAACTGAGACACTATAGGTAATGGAGTAATAGTTGGCAAAGGACTATTAGTGAGTAAATCTGAAGTATCACTATTACCTATAGGTTCCACAACATTATCCAAAGGTTCATGAGAATCAGAATGATCAATAGTAACCTCAAAAGGAGTGTCTACAGTAGTAATATCACCATCAAAAGATATCTCTGGGATATGAAAAAGAGGGGTAGAATCAAAAGTATTTTCTCTGAAAGGGAAAATTTCTTCATGAAAAACAACATGTCTTGAAACATGTGTCTTTCCAGTCAAGGGGTCTAACAATTTATAACCCTTTTGATGAGGTGGATAACCTATAAAAATTGTTTTCAAAGCTCTCCCAGCTAATTTATCATGAGAATGTATAGACATGTAGGTTAAACAGCCAAAAGCTCTTAAATGAGTGTAGGTAGGAGAAACATGAAAGAGTTTTTCATAAGGAGAAATGTTACCTAAAACAGTGGTTGGAATTCTGTTTATAAGATAGGTAGAGGTAAGTAAACATTCTCCCCAAAGGTTAACTGGAGCTGCACTTTGAAATCTCAGTGCCCTAGTCATTTCAAGGAGATTTCTGTGCCTTCTTTCCACTCTGCCATTCTGTTGTGGAGTGTTGGCACAAGAGCTTTGATGAATTATTCCCTTCTCAGCAAAGAAACTAGACAATTCATTGTTGAAAAATTCCCCACCATTATCACTTCTAATACATTTAACTGGCAAGTGAAACTGAGTAAGAGCATAGGACTGAAAATCTTTTAGAGATTGTATAGCTTGCTGTTTTGTAGGAAGCAATATAGTCCAAAGAGATCTTGTATTATCATCCAAGATAGTCAAAAAATACTTACAACCATTAATGGTAGGTATCCTATAGGGACCCCACAAGTCACAATGTATCAACTGAAAAGGAACATTTGCCTGAGACAGACTAAGTGGAAAAGAAAGTTTACATTGCTTTGCCAATGGACACACATCACAATGTAAATGGTCCTTATGTTGTGAAGTAGACAACTCTACTACTTTATTCAGAACTTTCATAGGAACATGCCCTAGCCTTTGATGCCATAAAGCTTGACTTGTTGTTGACACAGCACAAGCTAAACCATGCTTCTTGGAGTCTTGTGAAACATTAGGTAGCTGAGATGTGTTGATAAACTGATATAAACCATTGATTGCTTCACCAATGACCAATTCCTGGCTCCTGAATTGGTCCTGCAATACACATTTTCCAGCAGTAAATGTGACATTGCAATGTGTTTGAGAGCACAATTTACTAACTGAGATTAGATTAAACTTGAAGCTAGGTATCAATAGAACATTGTGAATTGATATATCATGTGTCAACTGCACTGAACCAAAATGAGTGACTAAACAACTTTCTCCATTTGGAAACTTCACAAACACCTCTTCTTGAATAGGTTGCACATTATTCATATAATAAACATCACAACACATGTGGTTGGTTGCTCCAGTATCCAATATCCATTTTGATTCAGGTAATAGATGCATTGAGGACAAAGATAGAACAGTACCTGCAATGTTGTTATCTGAAGTAAAAACATTATTGACAGATGACTGTTGTGATTGTTGTGGTATATGAGATGGTGGTAGTGCTTGCATAAGATGATTCATCTGTTGTTGCAATGCATCCATTTGAGCTCTCCAAAGGTCATTGTGAGGTGGATTAGAGGAATCTGTTGTAGTAACTTGACAAGCATTTCCAGGTTTCAATCCTTGTGGTGCATTATTATAGAAGCTTTGTTGAACATTTGATCCCTTCTGATTATGGTAGAAGGTCCTCTTTCCTCTATTATTGGGATGGAAAGGGTGATCCACTGGATAACCAACCAATTTGTAGCACTTATCTTTGGTATGATTTTTCTTATGACAATAAGAGCACTCTGTTTGATTATTTCCACCAAACTTATCTCCTTGTTTCTGATTGTTACTTTGATGAACTGAGGTATTAGGCTTAGGACCATTCACCATCATAGCAATAGGTGTAGGAGCACTGTTTTGTGTCTGTCTTTGTCTTTCCTCCTGCTTTATCAACATGAAAGCTTGGCTAACAGTAGGCCAAGGGTTCATCATGAGTAGATGACCTCTTGCTGCTGTATAGCTACTATGTAAACCCATAAGAAACTGTATCAGCTTTTTCCTTTCCAACTGAACATCCCATTCTTTAGCTGCACCACACTTACATTGAATAACAGGTTCTAAAGCCTTGAGTTCATCCCAACAACCTTTAAGCTTATTGAAGTATACCTCAACAGAATCATTTCCTTGTTCTAGCTTATATAGCTCCTTTTGAACTTCATAAACCTTATGACCACTGACTGCATCAAATCTCTCTTTAATCTCACTCCAAACCTCTTGAGCACTGTCCATATATGTCATACTATTTGCAATAGGATCAGAAACAGTATTCAATATCCATGTTATGACCATATCATTCACTCTTTTCCATTGTGCAAATAGAGGTGAATCAGAATCAGGAGCTATGTAAGATCCATCAATAATACCTAATTTGTTCTTTGCAGAAAGTGCTATTGAGATAGATCTCTTCCATGTACTATAATTCTCTGAGCCAGTTAACTTTTTGGAGATCAAGACCATACCTGGTTGGTCATTATTGTGTAGATATAGTGGATTAGAATTATTGTCAATGCTTCCTGAGAATCCACCACCATTACTATCATCAGAAGTTGAGGATGAACCAGGATGTTGATCATTTCGAGGAGGTTGTTGAGCACCAGCCATAGCAGCTATTGGATTTTGTGATACGATATCAGCAAAAGTGAATCGAGATTGAGCCTTTGACATATATGAAAATTCTGACAAAAAATGAAGGATTCTAGATCTAGGGTTTCTTGACCTAGGGTTTTCAACAAAAAAAAACTTAGATCTGTGGAATAAGAACAATAAGCAAGAGAATCGATTGTTGTCTTTGGATGCGGAAGCTTAAATGAGCTCTGATACCATCTTGAGTTTAGCAAAACTCCATGGAAATGAAAGCTCAGTTATGGAAATGGAAACAAGCTTGTAGAGGAAGAAAAGTAATTTTATTACTCAAAATGATAGTAATACAAGAACTACTCTGTAAAGTAATGTACAAGCTCTATATATACTATCTCCTATCTCTACACTTATACAAATTCATATACTGCCAGCTCATTTCTCTAACAAACATGGGACCACTTGCTACAAGTTGTTATTCCAGCTGTATAAGTTCCACTCCAGCACATGCAGCTCCATTCCATTCACATGCACACGTAAGAAATCATCATAAAAGATGCAATAGTCACAATACCTTCAATTGTTAAAATTTTCAAAAACAGTAACTTTCTCTCTCACAACAATTAGTGGGACCCACCAACTTACCCATTTTTTTATCTCTTTCCTTCCTTTTTCTTAATCTTCGTGTCCAAACTAAATGTTAACAAATAAATGAGACGGAGGGAGTAAGTGGTTAGCTCTTAAAAAGAGTACTTATTTGCTGCATATCTTTCTCTCTTATAAGTTAGAGCCACGTGTTTAGCTACGCTTCTATTATTGAAAATTTGAAAAAAATTACCTATAAATTATTTTTCTTTTTTATTTATAAACTGCAGCCAGTCGCAACCAAACAACAAGAATATATACCTATTCCTAATTTTTAATTTTTAAACTATATTTCAGTTATAATTTTAAGTTAATTTACTAATTTTAAATTATAATTAATTTATTTTAAGATAAATTAAACACCCCTTAAAATCGGACCATGTTAAGAGTTTGATACGTAATCATAAAAGTAAATGGTGAGGGAACCTGGTGTTGGCCATCTAGTCCGGACCGGACTAAATTGATCAAATCCCAACTAAAGAATCTAAATAGATTCTCTATCATGGATGTGCTTTATATGACGAAATACACACACATATTTTACTTTACACATATTTATGCCTACCATAACCTCTACTACTTTTTCTGTTTTTTAATATAAATTGTTTTAGATTTGTGATTATTTTTTTAAATATAAATGGTCCTTATATTTTGGAATATAATTTTACTTTTTAATGCAAATTATTAATTCTTTATCTTTCTATTTCTTATTTATAATATTTTTATAAATTAAATAAATAAATATAGAGAAAGAATTATTACTCTTTAAATGAATAATAAAGGGTTTTAATATATGTGAAAGAATCGTAAATGATTTATATTAAAAAATAGTGGTAGTACTACTATATTCTCATGCAGCAGTGAACACAACTATTGATTGATGGTGAAAAAGTTGACTGCTTGGTGTCAAATCCTACAGCCGTTTAACCAAAAAATATGAAGACACACAAAAATATACTGCTACCCCCAATTCAATAGATTTTAATATATTTTATTTTAAAATATCTCTTTAATGTTTAATATTTTTTAAAATAATAATTTTTTTTCATAATATTTATTATTATTTTTTCTTAATCTCTTTATTTAAATTAAATGTTAACAATTAATTGAAGGGGAGGAAGTAGTATATATCTAAACCTTTGCAGTATTGATTTTGTATCACTCTCTTCTTCTCAAATACATTACAATATGATGAGTAGAAATTCAAAATCAAGAGGCGAACAAGAAGATAACAAACTTAAACAAGCTATACTTATATCCCCCCATACATATAATAATAGCAGCAACAATATGTCAATAATCCCTTGTGAAATTGCTGCTGAGCCTATATCTTCTCAACCCCCAATTACTTCATCATACAATGACAGAATCCGCCCACTTCTCGATGCAATCGATCA
>JAUEJK010270336.1:0-10016 GCA_032274865.1 Eryngium alpinum
AAAAGTATAACTGTTATACTTTTATTTGGTTTAAAAAATTTCAAAAAATATTAAATTTAAATATGTTTTCTAACCTCTTAAAATTGCATGCTACAATATCCCTGTTTTTTTGTTAAGAAATGGAGGGGACGGATGTAGTATATTTTTATCTGCAAGTATCTTCTGAAGTCCTTTTTTACTCGCATTTACTAGCCAAAAGTTAATGTGGATCAATACTCAAATTTGGGATTTGGGGTGGGCAGCTAAATTGAACTCAATTTGATTTTAACTTGTAATACTCGAATTTGAATTCCATTTTAACGAGTTGGATTTGATCAGAAAGAAACATTAATAGTTTCTTTAATTTAAATATAATAGTTTTAATTTAATAAATAAATATGCATCTAGTTTGTAAATAGTCATATATTTTTTTGTATTTACTGATTTTTCTTTAAAATAATCTAATTTTTCGAAAAATAATAATATAATATATAAATTAAATTATGAAAAATTTAAAATTTTATGCTCAAATACGAGTCGTGTCTTGAAATATGTGTATAATTTATTAATAAAAAATTAGATAATATTTAATATACATATATAAATTCTTAATAATTAATATATATTAATAAATAAAATAATTTAAAAATTAAAATTTTAACTTTTATATAAATAATAGTTAAATTATATTTTTATGAACATAAATCGTGTAAAGTAAGTGAAAATCCACTAACTTTTTTCATTTTCCAAAAGCCAATATATATATTAATTAATAAAAGCATTCTTAGTTTCTTACAAAATGGCTTGACCCAACTAGCAGAACCAAAACAAAGAAAATATCACAAGCAATCCTAACAAGCCCAACAAAGGAAACAGAACTTAACTAGCCCAACAAAAGAAATTAGCGCTTAACTAGCCCAAAACCACCTATACTCAAACAAGCCCAATACAAAACATCTTCAATGCTGATCTTCTTCTTCAACTTCCTTTTCATCAAGGTTTTGATTCATGTGCTGAATTTGGGCCCGTAAATCAAGAATATCCTGAAAATCCACTATGATTATCCTTTTTTTTTTTATAAAAGTACACTATGATTATAAAAAAAAGGTAACGATACTCAGTATAGTCCCGCTTAGAACAGGGTCTGAGGAGGGTGAGATGTACGCAGCCTTACCCCTATCTTGCGATAGAGAGGCTGTTTCCGTATAGACCACCGGCTAATTACCCAACATTTTATGTTGGGGCAAATGTTTGAACCTATGACCTCAAGGTCACAAGCTCTCCTCTTTGCCACTGGGCCACCAGTCCCATGTGTACACTGTGATTATCCTACCATGATTATCATACTAAGTAAATTTTAATTTATTAACAATTAAAATATTAAATATTGACTATTAGTTAAATTTTAATTATAACAAAAAATATATTACAAATCTTATTATATTAATTAAATTTTAATATAACAATATTTTTTTAAATTTATAAAATTACTAAAAATTCTAGTTATAATGAAGAAATTTATATTTTTTGTTATACTAAGTACCACAGTTATAAACATATAATATTATTTATTTATTTTAAAGTATTAAAAAAATATATAAGTTATCTAGATTTAGCATTAGAATAAAGATATATTTATTTTTACAATATATTAAAATTTTAATAAACTTTTAACGTTGATAATAAATTCTTTATTTATGTTTGTACATATAGGTATAGGCGTATATAAGGAAAAAAGAAGAAGATAATTACTAAAAAATATGGATTTATATTTTTATCAAAAAATAAATTTTATTATTTTAAAAGATAGTTCACATCTATCTTGTTTAATTATTGGTATTTAATTTTAATTATTTTTTATGAAATTTTTTTAAATAAAAATATAAAAAAATAATGTTAAGAGGACTCAAACTTATGTTGTAATCTATACATATATAAATGCTGAAGATTAAAATTCTACCAAATGACTCAAAATGTCCTTATCATTTTTAGAATTTCCTTTAAATTAAACTACTCAAATCTTTGGAAAAGGTTATATGCGTAAAAGCACTTGAAATCACTTTCCACACTTGAAAATGCAAAAGACTCAATTTATTCATGTTAAGTTATTTTATTACCACATAAATACATTAGATGAATTTTTTATTTTGGGGTACTTATGTAAATTTAGTAGATATCACTGTTACGGTACAATATTTGTAAAGTAGTACAAACTATTGTCAATTACCATAATTATCCTTAAACTACATACTATTTTTTCTTTTAATTTCTTCAAACAGGGGTTCATATAGTAAAATTAATATGATGTGAGGTGGTCGTACAAGCCCATACCTCCTTTTTCTCGGATTTTTCTTTTGTCCATTAGATAATTATATGATATGGTTTACTACAATATATCAACTTCATATTCTCTTTCTTCTTTGTAGTTTTAAAATTCAAATTTTGGCATTCCTCAATCCTCATATTCTCTCTTTTCTTCTCTTTACTTTCTCTCCATATCCTAAGGTTATCAATGTATGTTTGATCGAAAGATTTAATCATTTTTCTCTTTTCAGGATATTCATGATTTATATCTGGATTTGGATTTGATTTATGGTATGTTTTTAGTTTTGATCCAAACTCTATTTTGATTTCTCTTCTTTTAAATTTTAAGGTTTGACCCATATTCTTTCTGGTAATTTTACTTTTTAACATTAATTTGGAATTTGTTGTATACATGTATATTTTGGTGTTTATATGTAATTTATTTTTAATTTCTATATATTTATTTAATTTGGATGATGTTGGATTATATTATGGCAATAAATCTTCCAATTTGCAGTTAAAATAACTAAAGAGTTGGAGATTTATAGAAGGAAGAAGACATCATTATTGTATGCAGGAGAGTTTTAACAGAAGATAAGTTGTTATTTTATTTATCTTATTTCTTTTAGCCAAACGCATAAGATATTCAATTTTCTTTATTTGTTTGCTAATTAAGTTTTCCCGTTTTCACACTTTCTGGACGGATCAAGATATGTTTTTGTGTTTACCTGTTAAGAAAATTTGGGTTGATATTCAAAGTCTGAGTTTATTTATTTTGTTGTTGATTTTGAAAGTCCAAGCGATTGTCTACTCCATTTTCGTATTTACAGGATGAGAGGGATACTTCATCAAACAAGCTGCTTATAAGATAACAGCTCCCCACTCCACCTCGACGGTTATATTTTTTATGTATGTGTAATGTATATATTAGATTGGTCGATAGTGTTTTGATTTCCAAAAAAAATGTGATTGGATCTATTGACCAAGTAATTAATGGTGCAATGAATTGTTAGGTTGTATTTAGTAGTTAAAAATTAATTATGACTTTTGGAATTATTTGGAATCTAATAGCTGTTTCATAATCTCCTATATATTATGGTCATATATTTGATTTGTGATTAAAAGATATTAAGCAAATATGATTCATTTTTTTTACGGTTGCTACTCTGTAATGGATTGAAGGTTCAGGGTTGGTGGCAAAGAATTGGAATTGTAATTTTTTTTTAAGTAAGATGAAAATATGAGTATAAATAAATATATATCTATTTATGCTTTAAAATGTGATGATCCTATGTGAGTTATATTTATTTTAACTTATGTAGCTACCATAATTTTAGAATGGGGGCTAAGACTAGAAGTTTAATAACAACGTTATTAAGCGGTAACTTTTCCAAAGCGTATTGTACATTCTAATTTCTAAGTTATACTTCATATTTTGTTTTGAGCTATGGTATGGTACGAGTAATCATCATTATCTTATCTTTTACTACATTCATTCCTAAATAAATATGAGTTATTTTAACTTTTTGAAGTAATTTTAGATGTTTTAAATATATATTTTTATTTAATAATATGTTTACAAAAAATATATTAAATTAAAGTTTAAAATTTAATAAATAAAACATGAGTAAAAACTTAGTAACATAACGGATACAATTAAAGTTCGAAATGAATTAAATTTGTAACATAACTCAACTAAATAAGGATAAATATTATGATTTTAATCGACTGAAGATTAATAAATATTAATTGTGATAGTAAATTAATATGATATAATTCAACCAAACAAGGATATAATTCAACCTAACAAGGATAAATCAATCGATATTGAAATCACATATATTTATATTGTATATCATATATTACTTAAATATAATTTAAATGAGTTTAAATATAAAATATTAATTATATAATTTATTATTTTAGTCCATTAACCCAAGTCCGGACCATTTATAAGTTATAATAAGTGATAGTCAAACAGCCCTATAGTAACAATATGTGTCTTATATTACGTATAATATTGATTCATTTAATTAGAGTTGTTACTTTTGTAAGCTTGACTACAAATAAAATAACGGATACAAATAAAGTTCAAAATGAATTAAATTTATAACATAACACAACCAAATAAGGATAAATATAATGATTTTAATCAACTGATGATTAATAAATATTAACTGTTATAGTAAATTAATATGATATAATTCAACGAAACAATGATATAATTCAACCTAACAAGGATAAATTAATTGATAGTGAAATCACATATATTGAAATCATATATCATATATTACTTAAATATTATTTAAATTAGTTTAAATATAAATTATTAATTAAAAAATTTATTAATTTAGTCCATTAACCCAAGTCCGGACGGCAAGTAATTTTATAAATATTTGATATTATTATTTCATTTAATATTAAAATATATCAATGTCATATTATTATTGAAAAAGGTAATATTATCTAATGCAATTATATTATTTTTCTTAAATACTAAGTTAATTATGAAGATATTTATAAATAAATTAAAATTATTTATATGTATCCCTGTCCGAACTGTTACATTATATGTCACTTTTATTGTTTAAAGAAGTCATTTTGCCGTCAATAATCACTACAAGGGGCTATAACCTATTAACCTTTAACCTATTAAAGTATTCAAGTATAAGTTATATGGACAAATAATACACAAAAATTAATATCGTACCTCTACGAAGTATAATTTAAAGTACATATTATATATAAATAATCACAAAAATCATTAACCTACTAAATACCTGCAGAAGCTATAAAGAAACCATCACTACTATACATATTAAATTGTTTATCATCTGTAAAAAAGTAAAACACCTGTTTTTATTCCAAAATTAAATATTTATGATATATATGTATATGTATGTATATATACACACCATACCTTCCACCTTGCTCTTCACGGATGTCTCAAAATCATTGAAAAGCCCAACAATAATAAAGTATCGCAATCTAATATTTGGATATCATTATATATTTCATTTATAGGTATATATAGAGCCTCATTTTTTAAAACAATATTAAATAAATATAATTAACTAATCTTTATTACGCACGTACTTAACACCGAAAAGATGTTATATTTTAAAACGTCGAAGTCATATCTATTCAACAATTATTTAGTTCAAGTACTGATGTTTTTCAAATTAAAATATCTATCTTACATCAAAAAGAGATTTGATAAAATGTCTCAAAAATAAAATCTTTATATCGAGAATAACAATAAATATTTTACATGCACATTACCTTGCTGTACTTTTTCAATTTTTCAGTAACACCAAGAGGCATTGAACCATGCTTCTCCATCAACTTTTGTAGGTCTATTTAACCTTTCTATCACTAACAGCTACTAATATGTTTAATACACCATAACATTATGTACTATTTAAATCTACAACACAGGTTACCATAACTCTATATCATTATAACATCTATGTCTACTCTATTCCTTCTCTCCGATTTGGCTCAACTTCCCTCGCTTTTCCGAGTTGTCCGAGTTGTTCAAAATGTCCGAGTTACCCAAATCGGTTTTTGTTTTCATTCCGGTCGATGTCTGGTATAAATGCTGGAGGGAGGGAAATAAACATTTCAAATCATTTGTCTCGTTTCTCCGCCATACCTCGGGATTCGCTCTCCGTTCTTCCGATTGAAGATGATGTTCAATCCGTATATGTTTCTCTCCATTTCACTCGCATTTAGTACATTGTTCCTCTTTTATACTGTTTTACTAGATCGATTATATCTGATGTTTTTTCAATTGGATTTGGATTTGATCGTTCATATCTACTGTTTCGAGTTTTGAATTTTGGAGTTTTGAATGAATTCGTAGTCAGATTAGTTTGCGGTTAAAATTTCTCCTATTTTTTATGATTTCGATGAATTCTCGTCTTACGTGTTAATGAGTGATGTTTTTTCAGTTTCAGTATGTTAAACAAGAAGATCGAAGTGGTGGTGATCATCAAAGTGAGAATGCAGTTGATCAAAGAAAGGAAGCTACTGCATGTGCATGCTGTCTTGGTGGTGAGCTGATGTATGAGATTAAAGCCACATGTGAAGACAAATAAAGGAGTAAAGCTCAAGGAAACTTGGCGGGAAAGTTGGTGTTTGTTAGGAGGTGGTGGTGCAAGTTGCTTAGTTAGTTACAAGCTAGTTGACAAATTGTATTTTGCTTTCTTGTTGTATATAAACTCACTGATATATCATTTCAAGATATGAGATAGAAATATAATTTTTCTTCTCTCTCTCTTCTCTCTTCTCTTTCTCTCATTTCTTATTTCCAGAAAACCCTAGTTTACTATATACCATTTCGTTTTCATTAATTCTCAGCTTTTGATTATTTAAGTGTTGAGATTTTCACTTTGTAACATGGTATCAAAGCTTTAGGAAGTTGATCCACCATCTCCTAGCTTCGTTTTACAGATTTGATTCCAGATTTATGAGTTTTTGTTGATCCAATTTATAGTTGAGCTTCTTCAATGGCTTATACTTCATCTTCTACTGTTACAGCTGCAACATCACTTGATGTTCAGCATCCATACTATTTGCATCCTTCAGACAATCTAGGATTGATTCTAACGACTATAATTCTCAATGAAAATAACTACAGTCAATGGAGTCGTTCCATGGAAATTGCTTTATCATCCAAATTTAAGAAAGGTTTTGTGGATGGAACTTATAAACAACCTGAAGCCACTTCAGATCCGCTAGCTCATTGGATCCGATGCAACGATATGGTTACCTCTTGGCTCTTAAACTCTGTTTCTCCAGACATTCGAAATAGTGTCTTCTACATGAAGACAACTTGCTCAATTTGGAAGGATCTCGAAGTTCGATATGCACAAAGCAATATTCCAAAGCTTTTCAATCTAAAAAAGGAGCTCATTCAATTAAATCAAGGTACTATGACCATAGCATCCTACTTCACAAAGTTTAGGACTATTTCTGATGAATTGGAATGTCTCTCATCTAAGCCGAGATGTACATGTTCTCATTGTATATGTTCTGTTAATGTAAAAATGGAGATCTATGATCAAGCTAGCTTACTTATTCAATTCCTTATGGGATTAAGTGATGCTTATACTGGAGTTAGAGGTCAGATACTTATGATGAATCCATTGCCTACTCTTAGTCAATGTTATGCTATGCTATTGCAAGAGGAAAATCAGAGAGATCCAATTCATAAACAGGTGAATGTTGAGCCTATTGGTATGAATGTGAAGTCCAACAACTCTTACAACAACAACAACAGTGGAAGTAACAACAAAACTCAATACCAGAAAGGAGGTACAAGGAGGAATGGAACTGATAATTCCAATTTGTATTGTGATTTTTGTCATATGACAGGTCATATCAAAGAGAAATGCTATTGTGTTGTTGGATTTCCCCCTTTGCATAGGCTATATGGAAAGCCAAAGCCTAAACCAAGGTTTATGAATGCTAAACATAATGCTGCTCAAGCTAGTACTGAACATGATGATGCTTATAACGGCTCTATGACTCCAGTTGCAACTGAGAATAAACCTCAAGAGAATACTCTGAAATTCTCCGAGGATCAAATCAAGCAAATTATGCAAATGTTTCAGAGTTCAACTGGAAATACAAGCTCAAATGGTGTGAAGGCAAATACTGTTCAATTCACATGTAACACTTCTCACTTTGTAAGTCATGTACTAGGCAGCCTAGTGTGTATCACAAACATCGGTGGATTATAGATTCTAGAGCCACAGATCACATAACTCCATACTTGGATATTCTTCATGATGTTAAAACATGTAAATCAGTCTTACATCTACCAAATGGAAACAAATCAGAGATCACTTGTACTGGATTATACAAAGTTAACAAGCACATTATTCTACATAATGTTTTGTGTGTTCTTAGCTTTGCCTATAACCTGTTATCAGTCTCTAAGTTGCTATCTAATACATCATATGTTGTTGTGTTTATAAACAATGTATGTGAGATTCAGGACCTTATCTTGAAGAAGAAGATACTAGAGATTGGTAAAGAGTTTGAAGGTCTTTATCTAATGGAAACTCAGAAGAAAGGAAATGAAGTTACTCATGTAAGTTCTCAAGTCAAATCTCATGCAACTAGTGATCTTTAGCATGCAAGAATGGGGCACATTCCTGAGCAAATTCTCAAGTTGTTACCTGTGGATAATAGTCAAGGTATGATAAGCAATTGTGATGTTTGTCACATGGCTAAACAAACTAGATGCAAGTTTCCTACAAGTGATTCAGAAACTATGCATAGTTTTGAGTTGTTACATGTAGATTTGTGGGGACCTTATAGAGTCAAAACTCATGGGAATTGTAATATGTTCTGGACTGTGGTTGATGACAAAACAAGAGTGACTTAGGTATTTCTTCTGTACGATAAATCTACTATGGCTTCAATATTCAAAGATTTCATATCTTATGTGAAAGTGCAGTTCAATTGTAATGTCAAGATGATAAGATCTGATAATGGATCAGAGTTCTTAAACAAAATTCTATCACCTTTTCTATCTACCTCAGGCATTATACATCAAAGGAGTTGTGTTTCTACACCTCAACAGAATGGTTTGGTTGAAAGAAAACATAGACATCTATTAAACACTACAAGAGCTTTAAGATTTCATGATTATGTTCCTATACATATGTGGGGTGATTGCTTATTAACTGCCTGCTATCTCATAAATAGAACTCCAACTCCTATTCTCAAGAATAAAACTCCATATGAAGCTTTATTTAATAAACCTCCTCAGTTTAGTCACTTGAAGGTGTTTGGATCTTTATGTTATGCTACTGTGGTACCTCAGTCTAGTGACAAATTTGCTGAAAGAGCTATTAAAGGAGTATTCTTATTAGGATATCCTTATGGCCAGAAAGGATACAAGATGTTGGATCTTAAAACTAAAAAGGTGATAGTCTCTAGATATGTGCAGTTTGTTGAACACATTTTTCCATTTCAAGGTGAAACTGCAACAAGTAATGAAAGATTGTTTTCTGAGACTGCTTGGGTTGATTTTGATCCTTTACAACCTCAAGTAGAAACAACAAATGTTGAAAACAATTCTAATGCAATCACAAATGACAACAACACTTCTGGTCATCATAAAGTTCAAACTGAAAATTCTAATGTCATTCCAAGTAGACCTACAAGAGAAATGAGGCTTCCATCAAAGTATGCAGATTAAACTGGGATTCCTTCACATCTAGTAACTGCATCTATGTGTTACAATGCAAGTTCAAAAGAAAAACAAACTCCTTTACTCACATATAATCATTTCCAGCCTGACTACAATCACTTTCTAGCAAATATTACTACCATTCCTGAACCAGTTTACTTTCATCAAGCTGTTAAACAAAAGGAATGGTGCACAACTATGAATGCTGAGCTAGCAGCATTAGAAGCAAATGAAACCTGGTCTGTGGTACCTTTGCCAAAAGGTAAGAAAGTAGTTGGCTGTAAATGGATTTATAAAGTGAAATATCTTCCAAATGGAGAAGTTGATAGATATAAGGCTAGACTAGTAGCCAAAGGATTCACACAAATTACTTTGAGACATTTGCTCCTGTAGCAAAGATGACAACATTCAGATTGCTTCTATCTCTCGCAGCAATTAACAACTGGAAACTACAACAACTGGATGTGACTAATGCATTTTTGCATGGTTCCTTAGATGAGGAAGTTTACATGGCCATTCCTCAAGG
>JAUEJK010270441.1:0-10015 GCA_032274865.1 Eryngium alpinum
AATGGTCCGATTAACTTATATATGTCACCTCATTAATTTGTATATAAATATTCGTAATAAATATATTAGTTTTTAATAATAAATTTACATCAATTGTTAATACTACTTTAAAATTAAAATATAATTTTAATTTTAATTATTAAATAATTAGTTAAAAATATATTGTTCAAATTACAAGTTGTTTGATTAGACTCGTATTGAAGGATTGAAACTACTCGTATTAAATTGATGTAATTCGAGACTGAGTCATATTCGATTCGAGTTCGAATCTTCTTACCCGAGATCGGGTTGTATTCGAATAAATGACTATCCAATTCATACTCGAATCCGACAAAAATAATATAAACAATACATGAGCACACTAGTACTCGGTCCGTTTTTCACCCCTAACCCCTAGTAATGTTATAACTTAAATTATGTTTTAAAGTTAATTTTGAATTTACAGTATTAACTGTCTATAAAAAATTAGCAACAGAAGTTAGGATTGTTCTTAATGAATACCATAATAGATTACCTAAACTCTAAATAAGTATGAACAATGCTAGGTGTAGAGAAATGGATCTCGAATTGGATCTCAAATCTTACTTGACAAGTCTTGATTTGTCAGACATCCAGGAGGGTCATAATTTATTGAACATATGGTCAATCAATACTTGATATATGAAATTCAGGATCCATTTCGGTACCCAATTCTGATACTCTAGTATTTTTTCAATAAGTATAGACATTGTTAGTTAAACACTGAGAGTCTTAGAAAATTATTTGATAGATAATAATTTTATTTACAAAAATAAACACTTCAATAATAAAAATTATCCCAAACAGGGTAATAGACAAAAGGATGCAACAAGAACTACGCATTTCATTCGTCGTCAAAATCAAAAGCAATATTTTGAAAAAGAAAACACAGGGAATTTATTCAAGTGCCTGTGCGATGAATATGACAGCATATATAGTAGCTATGATTGTAGCATAGTTGGGCTGAGGAGTTTCCGAACTCTGGTTTGTTTGGTTAACTTAGGTAACAAAACTGAATTACAACAAAACAGACCTTTTTATAAGTAAATTACAAAGTGAATTATGTTAATCTTTTATAACAGAAATACCATATCATATCATAACTACTCAGTATAGTCCCTTACGGGGTCTGGGAGGGTTAGATGTACGCAGCTTTCCCCCTATTCGTTAGAATAGAGAGGCTATTTCCGACAAGACCCCCGGCTCGACACGACTCGTTAATTAATTATTATTTATTCGTCCAACAAAAGTTGGAGATGTGAGTCGAACCCATGACTACTAAGTCAAGAAGTTGAGTTCTCTACCACTGAGCTACTTGCGACCCATATTCCCAACCTAACCCAAAACTTTTCCAACCCTAAAGAGTAAATATTTATGAAGATAATAATTTTAAAAGTTATTTTTCTTTCAATTTAAAATGCACTCATGGATATATATTTTTATATTTATATTAAACACTTACCCTTTTTATAAATGACGGAGGAACGATTAAATAATAAATCCATTCACACATCGAATTTTAGAATACTCGTAAAAGATCAAAATTAGTGTTGGGTCTTCAAAACGATCATCTAAACATCATTTGTACTATATGATCGGACTCCTCCTATAGGATTAGACTTCTCCAAGTCCAACTTTAAGTGCAAATTAGAATTATAACATGGACTCTAACATCATTTATTAGGTGATATTAGACATCTCTCACCTCAAAAACTAGTTTGTAGGGTGATATTTTTCTCAAACTTATATTTAAACACTTAGTCCTATCATGTGCAAGTACTTATAATCTCCCTTTCACACACATCAGACCTTAAAATACTTTTCAAGGACAGTTATAAATGTGGTCGTGCACCTACTTGACGAAATTGGAGCCCTAGCGAGATTATTGGGCCTCCCTCACTTCAAAAAGTCACTGGACCTTAGTACGCTCATTATGAACACTGTTGGGTATTGAAACAACCATCAAAGTGCCATATGTACTATGTGCCCGCTCCCTAGCCAAACTTGGACTCAATCCAGAGATTGTTATATTATGGGCTCTTATATCACTTGTTAGGTGTAATAAAGCATACCTTAACCTTAAAAGGTAGCTTTTGGGGCTAAGAGATGCCCATCTGTACTATGTGATCGGGCTCCTTGTGGCCTATACTTGAAGTCCGAATGTAGATTGTTGTAATTGAGGCTCTGATATCACTTTTTCGGTGTTCTTTTGCTCTTTGAACCTTAAAGTTAGCTTTTGAGGTTGAGAGATGCCCTATAACACTTAACAAGTTGTATCAAAGTCTCATTTGCGACATTCTATTGAAAACTGGAGCCAATCGATGTGAGGAAGAACTCTTTTCGGAAAGAGATGGGAGCATGACTAGTTGATGAGAATTATTTGGATCAACTAATGAATAATAAAAATTGTTGATCGGAGACAACAAAAGAGATTGGGAGAGATGATTGAGGAGCATATATTTAATATATTCATACGGCCCAATATATGCAGAGTTAGGAATAACTGAATCCTGATTTTCTCATGATCCAATATAGGAAGATGAGATTGTTGAGATTGTCCCATATGACATCGAGGTATTAGAAGGGGCTGGATGCGAAGATATAAGTCTGAGAGAGGTTCTCACCATATAAGCTAGTTTTTAGGGTTGAGAGAAGTTCAATAACACCTAACAAATGATATCAAAGCCCAAGTTACAACAGTCTTTAATTTAGACTCTAAGTTAGACCAGGAGGAATCCAGTTACACTATACAAATGGCATTATAACGTACCTAGAAAATAGTTATTGAACCTCCGAGAAAGAAGGTTGAATTTTCAAAATATCCTTGTCAAGAAATCTACAAATTCGGTGGAAGTGGTCCCATCGGGAGGATTTAGGTGCGAGGATAAGTAATCTGGTGAAGATGAAAAGAGTAAAATTTATAATATATTGCATACCGGAATTACGAGAACAAATCTCCCTCATATAGGCACCAACCTTTACTATTTTGTATCAAAATTTGTATCTTATTCGTATTAGAATCACCTTCTCAATATGAATCACTTTTCTTCTCGACCAAGATTAAGGGTTTCTAGAACCTCCTTGATTTAAGGCCTCATATTGGCTTTGTCGTATTAATAAGTTTGTGTATGTTTATTTGGACATTTACTTTGTGATATAGTTAATTTATTAACTATGTATTTTGTCATGTCAATATTACATGGAAATTCAATTAAAAACTATGTAAGTACACATCCTCTCTATAGATGACTATAAGACTTAAAAGTCAACTATCAAAGTCAATGGTCAATGTTGGTCAAGCTTAGTATGCAAACGACTTTCAAACCAAAACTTAGAAAACCTTTTTAAACCAAAATCTTTGTGTAGCTTGAAACTCGACTTGAACCAATATTATAAATATAATAGTATATTTTAATTCAAGATTAAATACGAGTTCTTATATCAACATTCCAAGTCAAGAGAATGACTTTGACTTTTTATAAACCAACTGGTTATATCTCATAAAAGTTTCAAAATGTTTCGTAGTGTTATGAATATTGAAACTAGTCCCTCACCGTTCAATAAAGTATGAGATCGATTATAATACCCACACTTTTACGAAAAATACTTTTTGATTTTTTAAACTTACCCAGTCGTAAAAAAAATTTAAGTTAAAATCTCTAACTAAGCCTTCATTAAATTCTTGTCACAATTCTTTGATTTAGCGAATCCTCAATCACTTATAAGCAGTGACAGTGGTATATAGGGGCCTCTAAGGGCACGTGCCCCCACTGATTTTTTTAAAAAAATATTTTTTTAGTGGGATGCACAAATTATAAAATTACTTCTCCAGTTTCACTTTTCCTCATGCATTATTCACCTTTTTCCTTGCTTCAGTTGAAAGAGTTTTTTTTCCGAAATGCACTACGTGAAGACAAAGCTACGAAATCGTATAGGATAACAATGGTTAAATGATAGTTTAGTTATTTATACTAAAAGAGAAATTTTCGATAAGATTGATAATGAAGTTGTTATGCAACGATTTCAAAATATGGAAACTCATCTTGGAAGTTTGTAATATATATATATATAATTATTTTTGTTAAAATTCATATGGTGCCCCCATTAAATTTTATGTCTGGCTCCGCCACTGCTTATAAAGACAATTAAGTGTTTGCGCCTTAATGATTACATCATACAAACACTTTTCTTGAATCGAGTCGTCAAGATATTTTTCAGTCAAACCAAAAATTCTCAGACTAATGTTTTAGACCTTCAAGCCAAAGATTGTTTTTGTGACTAAAAAGTCAACTCAATGTCAAACCTAAAGTCAAGCATTGAGCAACAACTGAAATAGTTGATTCGAAAGTCAAAAAGTTAACACACAGAGTAGAACACTGATACGTCTTTTAATTACTAATATTCGGTGATTATATGATCGTATGTGCTTAATTATGAATTATTTGTTGTGTGATTATCTATAAATATATATATTTAGTATTTCTACTTATTTATTTTGTATATGTATATTTGCACATACTTGCACATTTTCCAAGAAAAATATAAAAATACTATTTTAGTATTATATATATATATATATATATATATATATATCTCTCTTTTCTCCACACGTTTTCCAAGACACCCATGATGTTTAACTGATGATGATGTGTTAGAATAAAGTTGCTCAATACTTGTATAGATTATGAAAGAGCAATCAGATAGAATAAAAGTTGTTAGATGGAGTAAATCAACTCATCAGGAGAGATACCACCAGACAACAAATAAAGCCTCAAGGGACAATTCTATTCATCAGAGGAGAATTGGTCATCAGGGAAGAATTAAAGCTTCAGGGGACAATGTACCTCAGGGGAGTTTTATGCATCAGGTTACAATTGTACATCAGAGGAGCCAAGTCCAAGGTCAGGGGAGTTATATCTTCAGGGGACTTGGAAGAAATGCCAGCTGTAGCATCAAGATTTGATCTGATAAAAAAGGGAGCCTCAATTATGTTAGTGATTTTGCAGAATTTGGAAGGATGCTGGTGGTCCAGAAGACATGTGTCATTTTGTGCTTAACCAAATGAGGAAATAAGGGATATGGAGTGCAGTCTGTCAACATCAAGTGGTCCACACTAAAAGACAAATTAGCTGGGCAAATTGGTAAACTATACACCTATCAGGGGACTTTTGAAGCCTCATTTCCTTAGTATAAATAGACATCTTGTACTCAGAATTAAGTGTGATTTTTTCTGTAATTTTCATTGTTAGAATTCTGAGAAGAAAGAAGCTTTGTAAAGATTTACAGAGAGTGTTGTAGCTATTTCTTTTGAGAGATAGATTGTAGCTAGGGAAGCAAGTTTTCTTACTCTAGAAAATTCTTCAAAGTTTTAATGAAAGATAAACTTTGATAATTTTGGTGTTTTGTTTATTTCTGCATATTTTACTTTGTTGTTCTTCATCTTCAGATTTTGATTGTTTGTTTTTATTTGAGAAAAATCCAAAAATTGATACAGAATTGTATTCACCCCCTCTCTAATTCTGTTAAGTAAGACATATTGTTTATAACAACCCATTTCCCTCCTTTCCTACAGAATTCCCAATGCATCTCTACCATTCAAATCCCCATAATTATCACCATTACCTTTTTCTATTCATACCTCCTACACACTCCCCAATACTACACTAAAACCTTTTCTTCATAAACCTTGCACGTTTTCCAATACATGTTAATTCAGCTCTACCATTTTATCTTTTTTACCACTTGTTCGTCATTTACACCTACCATTTCTACGCAACGGAAGTAGTACTTATTTTCTTTCATACCTATGAGGTGAATGATTCATGTCTAAGACCCAAACTATTAATACATCGATAAAGAGTTGACTATTAGATACACAGTGATGAAGGAAAAGACCAAGACCTAAGACCAGTTCGAGGAGAAGAATAAATCACTATGATTTATAAGTCTACAGGTTTTGAGAAGGCAGCTAAGCTCCACTCCAAGTTGAACCGTAGCAAGGAAGTCCACTTTGGAAGTAACAAATGAAGTCTACAAAGTTGAGGAAACGGCAAGAAGTCGACTGTCTAAGAATAATAGAGTAGCAAAAGGAAGTCTACCGATGAGTGAGGAAATAATTTGGAATTATTGTCCAATACCTTAGGTAGCAGGGTAAAGGTTTTATCTCAACTCGATTGAAAGAGAGTTTTTTTTTAAGTATCGAATAAAGCTAGACTTCGAGAGAGGGGGTCAGGGACTGGACTAGGGAGCTTATATATTCGGTTAGGAATATATAAGCTCACAAACCAGGATAAATTTATGGTGTGGTATCTTCTTTTCATACTCTTTTACTTTAGCTTCCGTATCATATAAACTGCTAAAAAGAGAAGGATAACCAAAAATTAAATAAATCGAACCAACTTACGATTCATCGGTGTCTAAGGAAAGTCTGCATCATTCATTCCTGATCGTTAAAACTACCGTATAAGAAAAGAGGTTTTTAAGCATCTACGGGTCCACCTAATATCGATCGGGCTAGTCGATTCTAAGTAATTAGAGCTTATTAGTTTTTGGATGTCTTAATCTTGAAGGAGTAAATTTTTATAAGACAATAAATTTTAAAATTGGGATTAATCTATCCAAAACCCCCTCCCTTTAGATTAATATTATCCATTCGGGACCTAACAATTGGTATAACAATAGTTCTTTTTAACATGTTTATCGAATGATTTTACAGTTACAGGAATGCATAAAAAAGAGATCCGTAAAACTGTTAAATAGCCTACAACACTGTTATGGGCTGCGCCAAGGAACTGTCAAATTCAAGACCTTCATTGTTTGATGGAATTGATTATTCCACGTGCACTTGTCGGTTTCGAATGTATGTTACGTCTCAATGATTTGATATTTCATGTGCAATTGAAGACATCATCAAAAAACCAACGAAGATCCAAGATGAAAGGATGTGGAATAACATAATCGAGAATACTTTCTAGATGAGATAATAATGATGACGATGGAATCCAAAGCTGATATGTTGCTCACAAGTGCTCTTATTGGTAAAGAATACAAAAGAGTCAAAGGTTGCATAAATGCAAAAGAAATGTGGGATAAAATTCTGGTTATTTATGAAGGCACCTCATATATTAAGGAATTTTGCTAAGATACTCTGATAGAAGAATACGGGAACTTCAAGCTTCGCAAAGGCGAATCAATTATCGAATTGGAAACTCAGTTCACGAGGATGGTCGATGAATTAGAAAAACTTGATTAAACTTTCACTACTAAGGAGAAATATAGAAAAATCCTTAAGTCTCTACCTCGATTATAGAAAGTGAAAGTTACCACTATCAAGAAAGTTCTGAACCTATCTACTTACTCAATAGAAAAGCTGTTGGTAATCTATGTGCTTATAAGAAGATGATGTTGCCGAGAAATCTCTATCCATGAACGAAAAGAAAAAAGGTCTTTCCCTTAAAGCAATACTAGTCGATGAAGATGGTGATGATGAATTAAGTAAAAAATTGGAAAATCTTAATAAAAAAGAGATGCCACTCCTAACTCGCTAACTAAGACGAGTTATCCAAAGAAAATCTCAACTATACGACAAGGGATATCTAAAATCTAAAAATCAAGGCCGCGTATTCAACAATTGTGGTCAACCTCAATACAAACCTAGAAAAGGTTATAATAATCAAAGAACCATAAAAATCAAGGTGGAAGCTACAAAAAATCTAAGGTGACCCAAAAAACATCTTCACCAACTCAAAAATATGTCCGGTTCAAGGCAAAAGAAAAGACACTGGAAGAATATCTGATAGTGTGTCTCGAATGCGAAAAGCTCGGACACTTTAAGAGGGAATGTTCAAATCTGCCTCAAGAAAGATCATTCGTAACTAATGGAAGATGGGATTTAAGTTAAGATGAAGAGACTGTGAACTTGTGTCTCATGGAAAATTATGACTCTGATAGTGACAAAGACTCAAATGACGTTGGTTCACTTGAACACTCAAAGAAATCTTCATTAAATTAAATACTGGAACTAATGATGGGAATAGTTCTCCACAATCATCAGTAAGTCGTTCTACCATAAACAGACTTGGACATCTTGATGATATTTGTGATATTAGAATTGATAATGTTGAGTCTAGTAGTCAACTGAGTAGATCACCTAATGTTAAAAAAGACCTAGATAAATACATTAGAAAATATGGAGCTTGTGAACCTAACACTAAAAATAATAATGATGTTTTTGGTAAGAACTTGGAATCATCAGGCCTTTGAAATGCTAACAGGTCGAATTAGTGCTTTGGAAGCTCAAAAGAATCATAGGACTGATGAATTACTAAAACATCAAGGTAAATATTGGGATATAGATGAAAAACTTACTCATTGTAAAAGTGACCACACTCATATACTAGCATCTTGTCAAAAACTTGATAGAGTAAACAAAGCTCTTCGTTTAGAATATGACGAACGTAAAATATGAGATAGTTCCTCAAATCCTCGACGTCTAGAATTACAAAATAAAATTGAGGTCATGCAAGCATTTCAAGCATTTTAAATAAAAGAAAATAATTAGTTGCGAGAAATGCATTTCGACATGGTAAAATATAAGCAAGACTTTCTTGAGAAGGTACAAAAACTAGAAAATGATATAAATGAATTAGAAGCTGAATGTAATAATCTAGTTGATAGTGGTTAAAAAATTGAATGGGAAAAAGAAGACCTTGTTAAATCAAGCAATTTTGTACATAATGAATTATTATCTGCTACGATTCAAAATGAACATCTTCTTGTTCGGTGTCAACAAACTGTGAAACTTCTAGCCGATAGAGAAATGCTTATTTAATATACTTTTCAACCTTGCCCCTTTTAATGAGGAACTTTATCTCTTCCTTGAGTTATTGGTAGTCCTCCATATCGTGACCATGATCTTTGTGAAATCTACAATAGAAATTCTTATTCTTTTTGTTGGGGTAAACCCTCATATTCTTAAGCCATTAGAGGATCTCATCATTCTCTATATCTATTTATAATTTGACTCATTAACGTATTAAGCTTGGAATACTCCACAATCGGCATACCTTGGTTCCTTCATAGAGTTTCCTTCAGTTCGGGACTTCTTGTTGTCCTGGCCACCCTTATCAAATGAGTCCTTTCGCTTCCTTGGCTCGTCACATGTCTTCTTCAAGGTCTCCGCAATAATATTATACTTACCAGCCCTGTCTCTTCTTTACCAATGACATTTGAATCCGGGACTTTAACAGACATGTTAATGAGCTGAACAATATAATTATTCAAGGATTCATTATTTCTTTGTATTATGTTCGTGGGGGATTTTGAAGTCCTAGAATGGGTTATATCCTTAACATACTGACTGGTAAACTTGGCCACCAAATCTATAAACGGTATAATGGATCTAAATAGTAATCTCGAGAACTGTCTATTTTCATAATCCTCTAGTGTTGACGGGAATGCTCAGGACATACTTACATCTAGAAGTTGATTGAGCAAGTATGCGCTAACCATTATCCTAACGTGCATATTGAGGTCTCTCTTTACACTAAACTTTTTGATGTTCGAGGAAGATCAATCTGTGTATTCATTATTTCTTCTGAGAATGGTGGCTCTGTACCGAGTACCCGTACCGAGTACCCATCAGAGTTTTGGAGATTCCATCGGCTTACCTTGATCTTGGGCCTTGCTGGCCACCTTAGTAGTTACAGTCGACTTATGTTCGGACTTGTCTCTGTTCTTGGATTTCTCCTTGGAGATAGCTATCTAATTGGCCTTATCTTTTTCTAAATAAGCTTCCAACATCTTGACTCAATCCGGGTACATCCTTGAAAGGCATCATCGAGGCACCACCTTCTCTTCTGAAAGAGTGGTATCTTCCTCATATCTCCAGCCATCCTCAAGTTATTCATCCTTTAAGGACTCTGTTGGGCCGTGGGCTGTGCAGCTGGCCCATAGCCTAGTCGGATGGCTTGGCCCAATATCTGGTTCGCTTATACCA
>JAUEJK010270551.1:0-16304 GCA_032274865.1 Eryngium alpinum
GAGTGACACAGCACAATAAGAAATGGCGGAAAGTAGGGAAATAATGGGTCGACAATGGGAAGAGGACCCATCTCCGCAGCAAACTGGTAGAAACCAAACAAATCTGCAGATATACTCCCTAGTATTCATCAGTCGATAATATTCAATCTCGTAAAAAAATGAAGATAAAATTTGTTTACATAGGCAACCTGAACTACAAAATTAATTACGATTGATCTATCTCTATAGATAAATATAAAGGATTGACTAAACCTAGTTTAATTTAAATACTAAATTAAGTACAAGCAACCGGTCACCATGAATAGAAGATATAAACGATTAACAATTTCCCGCTCTGCATCGATTTCCAAGAAAGCAGAGCTACTGCTATATGAACTGATAAAAGAGAGTTACAAACCCTAAGAACTTATATTAATGAACTGCAGATCCAGCTACTGAAAAATATGTGATGCCTTATAAAAAGAAATCTTTGTCAATAGATGGACGATTTGAATGAGAATCTACCTGCATTATATAAATTGATAAAACCAAGGGACGGGGAAAGGAAAGATATTCTGCTTTTAATAAAATACATAAATAAGGTGGTCAGGATTTTTACTTGCATTTACACTTATGTTACGTTTCTGGAAGGGTGGTGGACACTTCGCAGCTGGAGTTAATTCATTTTGAGACAAGGACAGGACAGGGAAATGGTTTAAGTGGTCCGACTCCGACTTCTCCTTGGTCAGGTGTATGTGCAAACATCAAAACATTGATTCTATGCTTACATTAATTATCATGGCTTATTTTCTCAAAGTTACATGTTTTATAAGAAAATGTTGAAATAAACACTGGACTTATCTGTATAGAAGAAAAAGTATGACCATACATCATAGTGAATATTACCAAAGTCTATAATATTAAAATCTCTTCTAAACAAATATAGGTCAAGTGGTCAACTGACTGCAAAAACAATGCTTGCAATATGTGGCATGTCAGAGTCCAAGTTAGAACTATAGCTACCAAATAACATTTTAGGTGATGCTGGGAAGATAAGTATTTGAATGTTCTGAATGTCATAGTATGTCTTCACACAGTGATAAGGATCACGGAATTAAGAAATTAATTATTAATTATTTTATATTTATTCATAAAGATAAATTTATTGTAACCAATTTAAATAGCTTAGCTAAGATAAGATAATACTTTCCTTTGTTTAAGCATGTTAGTAGATATATATTAGATAGTACTGGCGCTGTTTGTGTGCTCTAATAAGTGAGCTTATAAGTAGTTGAAAAATAAACACTCCTCAAATCGTTTTTATTTTTTCTACTTATAAGTCAGATTTAATCAAAACCAAACGACCTCAGTATCTATTTAAATTAGTTTTGAAGCCTGTTTGGCTTATCTTAAAAAAATTACTTATTAATTAGTTACTTTTTACTTTTAAGTAGAAGTAACATTACTACTTATAAGTTCTTTACTATTTGGATAATTCACATTATAAGTCCATTAAGTGTTTGATAATAATAATAATAATATTTGAACTTCAAAATTTTTTTTAAAAAAATGCTTAATTTGTATACATATTGCTCGGAGAGTTAACATGTTAAAATAATATCGAAATGAATCTTTGTTCATCACCAAAAAGTTTTATAAGAAAAGGTATGTGCTACTTATTACTTCTAACTTAAAAGTTTGATTCAAGTAAGATACCCAACAGGACAATAAAACCTAAATATCAACTTAAAAGTTAAATTAATCAGCTTCCATGATAGCTCAAAAAAGCCCAATATTCTATACTCATCTGATTAGGATTTTTTTTGTTCATTTATAAGATGATGTTATTTTCATTACTTGATATAATTGAATTGTTAATTGATGAATATTTGATTAATTTGAGGATTTATTTGTCTCGCAGTTAGGTGTGATGGGGAACGTCTTGTCCTTGTGAATAGGTGTTTATCAATAAGTGTTGATCCTCTGCATCTACGCCTTCCTACAACACGCCCTAAATAAAAACGGTACCACAGCAAAAACTTCCAGTACATTTTTATTTGCGTTTCATAGTTTCTTCCTATTAAATCCATAGCCTCGCCAAATCGTCGAATCTCGTTAAAGAATCGTCAGCCAATAGAGAGAAAAACGCGATCTGCAGTAGGAATCGCCACTGCCTGGTATCACATATATAAAAGAAATAGGCATCACAAAAACTCCAGACATAACTGATTATGACAAATATCTCACCACAAAACGTTGTTATACGGGATATGCTTTCACCGTTAGCATCCATATGGTACTGATTTATGGTGACTATATGAAGAATGATAATAGCACGATAACATTATTGCACATCTCAAGTGGGAGTATAAGCAAACATTGGTACAAGAAGTGGGAGTATAAACGAACATTGGTACAAGAAATAGCAGAGTGATGAACAGACTTTGTTGCCGGGTTAAAAAGAAGCAACATAATTTAAAGAAACCTGTTGCTCCCATATCAATGAAGTTGTCGACTCCAAACAAAGAAATTAAAGCCTTTGAGATTTCTCACATGTACGACCATACATAAAAAGTTCAAAAAAATGTGGAAACAAATATGAAGACAGTTTTCAAATATCACACATCAGTTTTGTTGTTCCAGATAATAGTTTTGAGTCATCCCGAAATTCTTCATTGTGGCAAATCTATTTCTGAAATCAGTAATAATTAGATTTTCCAAACAAAAATCCTCTTAATCAAAGGTACCACTATTGAATTATTGCAAACCTTGTTGACGAGTTTTCTCAAAGGAAGAGAGAATGATGTGAATCACGGAATCAAAAACTATTTTTTACTCCCTCCGGCCCATAATTTATGTATCTGTTTAACTTTGGCTAGTCAAAGTTATTTATCTTTGACCATAAATTACTTGCTATAATTTTATATTTTAGAAATTTTAGAACATCATTCACGGAATCAAAAACTATTTTTTACTCCCTCCGGCCCATAATTTATGTATCTGTTTAACTTTGGCTAGTCAAAATTATTTATCTTTGACCATAAATTACTTGCTATAATTTTATATTTTAGAAATTTTAAAACATGAATATTATAATAAATACTTTTTAGAATTATAAAAAATAAATGAGTTATTTATGGTCAAAATTAATTTTGACTAGCAAAGGTCAAAATCAAATTAAAATTATGGGACAAAGGGAGTAATTATTTATATTACATTAATTCATAAAGATAAATTTATTATAACAAATTTAACAGCTTAATTAAGATGAGATAATTAATTCATTTATTTAAGCATGTTGCTAGACAATATTAGATAGTAGATTAGATAAGTCAGATTTATCTATTTCGATTAGTTTTAGAATTTTATACTTATCGAATTAGAGTTTTTTACTTCTTATGCGGAGATGTAGTCTTCATTATTTGATACCCTTGAATTATTAACTAATAAATATTTCACAAATCTGAGAATTTATTTGTGTGTTTAACTATTCTCTGTGGAAATAGGTGTTTATCCCCATTATTTATCGTTTTCCACATCTTGCCTACATCACACTTCAGTTTTGATCTCTTAGCACCACTATTTTGGAAGCATTCAGGATTAAGACATTCATAACCATAGTTATTACGTCGGTAAGTCGATAAAGGTATGATCAGTCGACTAATTGTTGACTAGTCGTAAACTAATGATAATATATATACATACATAAAACAAAAGTTAATCATTACGTTTGTCTAAATTTCGATGTCTTTCTTCCGGAAAAGGTACTGATTATCAGATATTAGTCTATCAATAATCTCCAACCTAATTTAGAAGGGGATATAAGTCTTGGCAACCCGTACCAAAGGAAGAAAAAAACACAAATTTCAATTTTAGGTTGGGTCACTCAGTCTTTTTTTTTTAAATGAAGTAGAATATTGGGCCTAGGGAGTGCGCCAGTCAACCCCCAAAAAACACAAGTCGGTCGACTAGTCGTCCAAGTAGTTGACAACTCGGCCTAGTCAACTGACTATCTCTAATTTTCCTAGTCGAGCAGATAAGTCATAAGAGATTTACCGACTTGTCAACTAGTCAGTGACTCGTCGACGACTTAATAACTATAATCATACCCGATAATGATGCAAGTCAAATAGAAGAAAAACCTGAGCAAGATAACGCAGTCTCCTGATGCATATCATAGATTCTCCTTGCCCGCCATCCTACATGCATGCTTAAATTGTTAAGTAAAAACTTTTTTATAAAGATTGTTGCTTCACAAATATAGACAACCTTTTAAGAAACTGCATTATTTTTTATCTCGACCATTTTAATCTTCTTTCTGCTTCTACAGTGAGAGGAGTTTGATATCAATTTATTGACAATTAATTTATATTCTAATTTTCTTATTCATCATCAATCTCCTAATGATTTCGATTAACTTTATATATTGGAAAGCCAAGTTTCTTCAAATATTAAATCTTTAGTAGGTTGAAACTTGGGTCCACCTCAAGTATTCGTACGGATTCTTGGATAAGGGCTTCAGAATCCTTCAGATTTCCTTGGAAATACAACACCTGTAAGCAAAGTCATGTCTGAAATATTAATCAACAAATAACTAAACAATCATGAAGCAACAAAAGAATATATAGATACGAAAGAACTCAAATTATATTTGGTCCTCGTTCAAACTTTAAAATGCATGACATTTCAATGATCTAACCCATATTTAATTTAACAAAGCTACCCCAAGTAATTGATGTTCCCATGAATTACTGCAGCGAAATCATACAATTTAGTTTTCCGCTAACAATTCCGTTTTGGTTATGAAAGATATCAAGTATAATTTATCAAAAAGATATCAAGTGTTGTCCAACTGCCTTCATACACACATACGATTCAATATTCCACTTATAATTGATAAAGGATATTTATTCTTCCCCCGAATTTACAAGCCGAGGAGATTACCATCTTTGCTGGCAAGTGGAGGGTGGTTGATATTTATATGTCTACATGTAAAAAAAATAAAAATTACAACAATATAAGTGGATCCCGTGTCACTTTATAAATTGCAACGTACGAAGATGTAACATTTCGACTTTGGCTTATTTTCTTTGAGGGTTAAATGACTAATTTCTCATTGAACTCGTCACTAACTTGCAGTCGGGTTATCAAATTTTGGATAACTCAAACTAAAAAGACCAATCCAATAATTGAACTTAAAAATAATTTATCGCCATTAAGTTTTGACAAAGGAAACTTTAAAAATTTACAGTCAACTGTACATGTAAGATGTCATATTAGAAAATAATATAACCTGTAAACACCTCATCCATAACATAACCCATAAATTGGAATCCCATAATACACCCAACCCATGATTTCAAAAACAAATCTGTACTTCTTCGTCTTCACGATCTCTGATCAACACAACAATTCAAACCGACAAATTTTTAACTTCTTATCATTACCTTCGACTTTTAATTTCCAAAATATATATTTAAGAAATATCATCAATTTATTGATGATGATGCTAGACAATACTTAAAAACACAACCATTCTTGATCGGAGAGGCACCAATAATATGCAAGAAATGGCGTCTTTTTGCTTTCGGCAAAAAAAAATTGACTTCGACAAAGTTTGTTCACTTAATGCCATAATAAACCCAACCCATGATTTCAAAAACAAATCTGAACTTCTTCGTCTTCATGATCTCTAATCAACACAACAATTCAAACCGACAAATTTTTAAACTTCTTATCATTACCTTCGACTTTTAATTTCCAAAACATATATTTAAGAAATATCACCAACTTATTGATGATGTTAGACAATACTTAAAAAAATAACCATTCTTGATCGGAGAGGCGCCAATAATAACCAAGAAATGGCGTCTTTTTGCTTTCGGCAAAAAAAACTGACTTAGACACAGTTTGTTCACTTAATATAAACATCGACCCATCTGGTTTCTAATCGCTTCTTTTTTTATTCATGCACACACATACTAAGTGTGTGTGTATACACACAGATATTTATTTAGTATATGGTTTCTTTTGTGTTTGGGTTGTTAGACAAATTTTAAATGGATGTTTGTATATTGTATGCAATAGTAAATGAGGACTGGGTTCTAACTGACTAAATATAGAAATTTCACAACTTAATTTTGAATTAGGGTTAAAGAGATGAAGATTGGAAGGAAATATAGGAGATGAAAATGAGTTGATGTTGGCTTTTTGGGTCGGATTTTTACCCCAACTAGATTCGGATGGGTTTCTTACATGTCAGCAGTACATCTCATCAAACAAAATCCACCTCATTATGCAACCTCGATTTTCCATCCAAATTATAATTTGCTTACGGCGGTTACCCAATTACAAATTTTAATTCTTTTACTTATCTAATTAAAATTTTATTAAGTTTAATGACCCAATTACAAGTAAGTAATGAGTTCAATGACCAATTTCCCATTTCACCATTTTCTTTGATCTATGCATTATCACTCATTCAAAAATATCCATAGCATTTTTCTATGATTCTCAGAATTTTTAGAGTCAAAACTTTACATAGCATGTTAGTGGTGTAACACTAAGACGATTTATAAAACTAATATCAAGGACTAAGTTCTTATCCAAATTAACTGATTTGGATGTGGATGTTGTTTATATATTTCCATGACTGTCTTACAATTTAAATCTCTCACATTGCTTTATGTTGCTTTATGGCGGACATTATTAAGTTGAAAAAACGATCAATAATTATTAAATAAAAATAATAAAAAGGAAAAATCAAATTTAACATGTATCTTATTAGGTTATAAGTTTGAGTACATATCCAAGATCACCGGATAGCAAGTTCTTTTTCTTATGTCAGGTGAAGAAGTTATCACTCCTGATACGTAGTCATAATTTCATGATGCCAGAAAACCAATATAATATGCAAAATAAATTCATATTATGCAACTAAGTAAGAAAGCAATATCAGTTACAATATGTGTGTCATCCGTTAGTCTTTAATGCACAAACATAAGATAACGAAAACATATAATACATAAGGATATAAGCGAAACAAATTGGAAAGATAAGGGATTAAACTTTACCCTTCCAAGATGATACATTGTATCTGCATAATCAATGTGTCCCTCGCCCAGCACACGCCTCTTTATCTATATTAAGGCGAGTAAAAATAGTAGATGTTCAATACAATAATCTAATTAGCTAACATTAAGATTAAAAATTATCAATCCCAGAAATTATGTCTTACCTTTAAAGCACGCTGCCAAATAAGCCCAAAAATAGAGTAAACCACAAATAAAGAATATATATTAGTTTGCAGGTAACAAAATTGTATAAAAGCCGATATTAATATCCATATAAAAGAGAAATGCTTTCAACATGGAGAAAATGCATGGGAAAAAATGGTACAACCACCAAACCTTAACCATATACGAAGACTCAAACTAGTAGAGCTCAGATTAACATGTGCAATATATGAATCAATGTCAGAATTTTGTATTCCCTTTTTAGAGTACAAGTATAGAATATCAGTCCAAACTTAAACTCGATACGCTTATAAAGATAACAGAGCATACATGCATTAAATAATTGTAAAAGATGGAATGCGAACAAAATGAAGTGAATGGAGAACTACATAATAATAAAATCAAATAAAATGATAAGGTAAACAAAAAAATGTAGAGGTAAAACATCATATTCAAGTCATATACCCGTACTACTCTTCTCAACATACTTTGTTATAGCTTAACAAATATTTTCCCACTATGGATTAAAGTAATTTTCAGTATCTCTTCTTCACTCTTGTAATTATTTCCTATAACTATAATACAGGGCTCTTCTCTTGTAAAACAAAAATTCAACTTAATAATAAAAAATAATAATAATAATAATAATAATAATAATAAACAAAAGCTACACATTTTAACAGCATCTACTAAGCAAATTTTAACACCTCCGAAAATGTTCGCTTCTCAAAGTTTTGTTCATTGTTTTCTGCGTTTCTTTCCTTGTGGCATGATAATCTTTCCTAAAATCATATCTAACTAAATAATTTAAATTCTTTTGTTAAATGATAATTGTTCTCTAGATCAAGTTATTAGTAATTTAGATGTGTTGCTTTCGCCAAAGAAATCATCGATTAGACTGATCCACCTAATTATATTTGTAACTTAGTCCCGATATTAGATTTATCTATTTGCATCTTATATTTGATATGAAAGTGTAGCATCTAGATGCCGAAACTTGCGAAGAGATTCCAAACATATATCACTTCAATTATAGTTGCCTCATCCAATGGATGTTATATATTATAATTGAAAACAAATTATTCTTATTTTCTATTATATTTCATTGACAAATATCACATAAGACGATAAGTGCATATAGGCCTTATACAATTGTGTAAATTATATTTTATTTATACTTAATTCATTATTCAATTCTACAAAAGATTTCTGGATAATCAAAACCGTGATACAAAAACAATATAAAATTTAGCAATAACTAAAATCAACCATGAATAAACACAAAATTCAGTAAAAGGTCTACAACCATGTGTTGAGATAGAAACACTTAAAATGGTTTAACACTATAAACACAAAATCTGGTAAAAGAACGATAACCAATTGTAGAGATAAAAACATTCAAAATGATTGTAATCTAGGCCTAACAATAGTTGGGTATGGGTCAGTTTAGTTTTATATAATTGGTTATTCAACCACTTAGTAACCATCCCATTAACGAACCAATTAAATTAAAACTAGTGGTTTAGTTTTAGTTTGGTTTGATTTAATCACGGTTAGAACTTAAGTATATTTATTTTTCATTGTTTTAAAAAACAAGCTAAATTAATTTGTTGATTAATGTTTCACATAAATTCTTCAAATTGAATCGTTAAACAATAATTATTTATTTTAATAATATTTAATCAAAATATAAAATTCTCATACTAAAAGTACAACATTGTTATCAAAAATACACATAGTAAACACACACGACCAGCGCGTGCATACAATGTTACACAATATTACACACACAATTGTACGCACATACACCGTAAGATAGACACAATTACACACATAAACACACACTGTTACAGACAATTGTAAACACTATTATATACACATATACAATGTAAGGCATACAAACACACAGGCACACGCACACTATTACACATACACTTTAAGACGCACGTCTAATTATACACACTATACATTTTCAGACACAATTGTGTGCACACACATACACAAAATGGTGCGCACACAATTACACACTTGCACTCACATACAAAATTGCACAAACTATTACACACACCTACAATTACACCCAATTAATAAAAGAGGCACACATATATGCCCCATTACATACACCCACACACGCGCACACTAACACACATTATTACACGCATACACTATTATGCACAATTATGCACATAAAACAAAATTACACAAATACAAACACACAATTACACCGAGCATAAAATACCCAATTATGCACTCACAAAGACAATACACACAACATCTGAAACACCATATGCAAAATCTCAACATCAGTCTAATTAAAAATCTCAGCCTACAATATGGATATACTCGGAATCAAAATTTGAGTAAAAAATTCAACCAAATAGTTATCTAGATCCTCCTAAGTTTAGATGGTTTAGGTTGATTCATAAAACCGTTTAGAAATTAATAGATAACCAACCCAATTGGTACATGTTAATTGGTTTAGTTTAATGGTGTTATAACCATTATGTCAAGCCTATTCTACACTACATTCTTGAGCTTAAGTCAGAAGAAAGCAAAAGAGGGGAACGTGAAGCAGGTGAAATTATTCAATTCCATTCAAAACTTTTTATGCCGGTGATTTAAAACTAATGCAAATAATAGTCGTATAAATTTTACCAATATAGAATATTATTCTTCCACATGTGACCTTTTCTTATTTTTATTTTTCCTATGACGTCAACTGTATACTCATATATGTCAAAAGGTAAACGTGTAGTCCATGTTTTATCTCCGATAATCTCTATCGGCGAATACTGAGCATAAGTACTCTCCTACCTTAAAGTTGGGAAGAAATTACTTTAGAGCAAGTTGCACTTGTCATACTACATTTTGCCGAATTTTTGCATATTCAAATACTGCACTCCCAAAACAACTCTTGCAATACTACATTCAGTCGAGTTGTAATGATGTGTACTTCCGTTAACTTCAGTTAATGTTGTTAAATTAAAATGTAAAAAAACAGATGTCATACAACATTTTGCTCATACATATGCACTTGAAATATCATGTTTTTTTCTATAAAATAATATAATTTATATAAAAATTTATTAGATTATATTAAAAATATATTAATTTATATAAAAAACATGATATTGTGAGTGCATATGAATAAAGTGTAGTATGACATGTTTTTTTACATTTTAATCTAACATCGCTAACTAAAAGTTAACGAGAGTACACATAATTGTAACTCGGCTGAATGTAGTACGGCAAGTGCCTGTTTTGCGAGTGCAGTATTGAAAGTGTAAATATCGGTAAAATGTAGTATGACAAGTGCAATTTACTCATTATTTCACTTTATTTCCCATTCTTCCGTTCCACGTCTTTGCTTTAAAAACTTGGTACCACAAAGTCAATAAAAAAAAATTATTGAATTTGAATAACGTAATAAGCAAGACAATGCTAGAACTACTACAAGACTAACTTATTGCGCATGAAATAAGCAAGAAAATGCTAGAACTACTACAAGACCAACTTATTGCGCATGTGCACTGTTTTAAACATTCACATATTTACCTTATAAAAAATACACGCTTCATCCAACTTCCGTTGTATGAGGTAGAATTGGCCTAGGTTGTGAAGTGCAGCCCCAACACTAAAGAGAAATGGACGGGTAAGTTAGATATGTAAGATAATTTTTATCAGAATGAAATCACACCTTAAAATTATTTAATAATGGTTCCACTTTACACATTTGAAGCTTTATCATCGTCAAGTGAGTAAAAAATTGCACAACGATGTAGGCAGAAGTCCAAAGTGCATTTCATCTTAACTATTTAAAGACAAGCATCCACAGGTATGCCTAGGGACGAATCTAGGAATTTTGACATATACATTATAATTAAATATAAAGTTAACACCATAAACAATTATTATGGAAGGATGTCAAAGTAAAATATAATATCATAAATACTAAAGGGTTATTTGTGTAAACATATGAGTGGAGAAAACAAAACAAGTACTGAGGTACTTTTCTAGTTTCTACCTCTTATAACAAAGAAAAAACGACAAACCAAACAACCTAAAATTAAACCATCACTAACTTAATAATTAAATTGTACTACCTCCGTCTCAACAGGTTCTTTACATTTAAATTGAGTAGTATAGCAAACAATTTTAGATGGTTATAAAACATATTTAAATATAATATGTTTTAAACTTTTTAAAACCATTAAGAGTATTACTCATTTTAAATATATTCTTATTCCTAATTGGTTTTAAATAATTTAAAAAATATTAAATTTAAATATATTTTTATAACCATCTAAAATTGTTTGTCATACAACTCATTTTAAATGTAAAGAATATATTAAATTTAAATAATTTAAATGTATTAAATAATTTAAAAAATATTAAATTTAAATATATTCTTATTCCTAATTGGTTTTAAATAATTTAAAAAATATTAAATTTAAATATATTTTTATAACCATCTATAATTGTTTGTCATACAACTCATTTTAAATGTAAAGAACCTATTAAGGTGGAGGGAGTAATAATCTAAAATATGTTTGCAATTAAAAACTAATGATAGACCATGTGAGAGACAATGTAATGTAGTGAAGGAGATAAAATTTGTAGGGAGGAATTAGTACCTAAACATGATTCAATTTGGTGGTGTTCGTTATTTATATTTTAAAAACAACACACTTTCGTTTTGAGATTTGGGACTATAACTCAAAATGTTTTTCTAAAAAGCAAAACCATTTGTCAAAAGACGATTTTCTCTTCTAAATTCTAAAAGCACAAAGGTATCGAAAAATTAAAATAAAATATTAACCAATGTGTCGTGGACTGTGCAGATATGCTCGCTAATAATTTCTTGAATAATTTTAGTGAAGATTAACAGAATGTACCGTATGTCATTGGGTCCAAATGATTCCTCAAGTATATTAACTGCTTCCAAATACAATGGCTCTGCATTTTTAAATACCTTATTAACCCTATACAACTCAGCCTGCAAATGAAAAAAAAGGATAATCAATCAGTACCAACTAACTTTTGTACTTTTTCTGATTCGAATAACAAACAAGTATTTCTCATATTAAATATATTATCTAGTACGTAAAATAGAAACTAAATGAATTCTTAACCACTTGCATTTAATCGCAGAGGAAAAATGCAAATATAAACTTTTAATTAGTGAACTTCTTCATCTAGGTTCACTACTAAAGATGATTGATGTTCCAATTACATCAAAGTTGATGTAGGACAAGGATGAAAATGATTGAATGTCAATATATTCTTGAAAGATTGAATCGCAACCCAATCTCTACCCCTAACTTGAAATCTCACAAAATATATGAATGTCAATATATCAGTGAAGAAATTATAATCTAAATATCCAAGTCTAACCACTACGTGGGGATTTTAACATTTAAATAAAAAATAAACTAAGACCCATAAACAATTGGGCTTATTATAAATAAGCTAAATTAATATAACTTAAACCCCACATATCTATCTATAACTTCTAAATACGTGAGTACAAAGGATTTGGCTAAATTCCTAAATCACCCTCAATTTAAAATCTTCGCTATTCATTTGAAGGCTATTTCAGTATTTTGACTTACTGATCGAATATCCATATTAGTTAATATAGATAGTCTAACTAGCATGAAACCAAAAATACCCTTCCATCTATGCACTGTTTTCTTAAGAATAAGCCTATTTTTGTATTTTACTTGTTTGACCCATGATCCATATTAATAAAATGGGTGCTCTGACAGCCAACTCATTTAATCAATCCTTAATTGTAGCTGACAGCCAACTCATTTAATCAATCCTTAATTGTAGCAAATCCGGGTTATTTTGTCAATCAATGATTATCTAAATTTTGAAATTTAAATATTTGTTTTCACAAGTTCTATCCAAACGATGAAGCATTATATCTTTACTTCTTTTGTTTTTTGATTGACTGCAAAATCAATGCTCTTCAAGCCGTTATACAGGTAATATACAACAATGGAATAATGATTTTTTATGAAATTATTGAATCATTTGTGAGCGTCTTACATATTTGTTGAACTGCATTAATGTTAATCACTAATTTTGCACATAATCATTAACGGTTTGTGCTTCAATCTTTTTATGTAATAATCTTCTTTGTAGTGGCAGAAGCAATTCCTAAGTTATGAAGAAAACTTAATGTTTTAGTTATGCATATTATGTGTTTGTCAAATTGCCTTGATGAGTGTGAAACAACTCTGGACCTACGTGGTGTAGAGAGTACCTGGCCGGGTACCCTAGGATTTTAAAAAAATTACTACTTCGATATAAAATGTGAGAGGTAGAGAAAATGAGATATATATATATATATATATATATGTATGTATGTATATACACTTTATTACTATGTATATGTATATATGTATATAAAAGGGTTTGATTTTGTGAGGAGGGCACAAAATATTTCAACTTCTAAATCAAAAATAATTAATAACTAAACATGGTCAATGATATTTTCTGTCCCTCGACTAATTTTACTTCGTTTTAAGTTAAACAAACCAAACCTCTTCCATATTCTGTTATATTTTACAGACATATAACCCCTGTAAAGTATGGCGGTTCATGGAAGATAATGAAAATTACAAATAATCATATATTTATAAAAAATATTTTAGTTGTTAGATATAAATTTAAAAAAATAGTGAAGGCTTTTTATTTTATTACGACAGTAATAATAGCTTTTTACTTAATTAAAATTATTTTAAAGTGTAAATATTTAATTTAATATATACAAATATTAATTATAGAATAGTGAAAAGACTTCAATACTTCATACTTACGTAGGATAAGTTTTTCTTATTGATACTATTTATTTTTTAATATATTTAAAGCTGAATATATAAATTAAATATTAACTATAACTAGGATTAGGATTAGATAAAAGAGAAAGACTTCTTATATAAGTAGAATAAGTGTTTCACATTTTATTAGAATACTATTTATTTTTAAATTTATATAATTTTATTATAAGCTAAATTTAGTAAAGAGTTTAATTACAAGATACAAATTGAATAAAAAGAGTTTTAGTTTCATTAGAATTAAAATACTAATTTATTATTTTTTTAATTTATTTTAAAAAAAAATCTTAATATTTTGTTTAATATATTATATATTTATAAAAGATATAGATAAGGGGGCTGTTTGGGTAACACTTATAAGTGGTTGCAGCTTATAAGCTGGAAAAAAAAAGTACCTATTTGGTGCTTTTTTTCAAGCTTTTTTTTATAAGACAGCTTTAAGCCCATCCAAACATCTTAACTTAGAGTGAGAAAATCACTTATAAAAAAAGCTTGAAAAAAAAGCACCAAATAAGTGCATTTTTTTTAAAGCTTATAAGCTTAAGCCACTTATAATCAGTACACAAACACCCCCAAGGAGAATGCTTCGTATTTGTGTAAGATTGTTATTTTTTATTTAATTAAAGTTATTAAAAAAAATAAAGAATATATTATTTAAATAAAAATGAAGGATGATAGCAATAATCACGACGATATTCTACTTTAATAATAAGGTATAGGTTAAGAGGATAAGCTATATTGAAAGAAGTATAACTAAACAGTCTCTGCATTTAGGGAGGTTACAGATTCAGAAATTTAGAAAATAATTAAATATGAGAATAAAATAATATTAGACAAAGAATTAGATAAAATATAATAGATGGTATAGTTTAAAAGATAAAATGTAGGTAATTAGTATAAATTTATATTATTTTACTTTTTACTTTTTTTCAAATAAATAAAAGTAATATATTTTACTTTTTAAGTACCTTAATTTTACGATTTCAAGAATCAATCATACTATTATTGAAAAGAAATCATTGCCACGAGGAGAATTAGATTGTAGAATATAAAGTGTTTATGTCAGAGGGAGGGCTGAGGGGTTGCAATAATAAAGTTCCAGTCTAGGGGTCTGTTTGGGGCTCCATATAAGTTACTCTTATGGAATCCGCAACTTATAAGTTATTTATTATGTGTTTATTAAAAAAGTCATTTCAACTTATAAGTAGTTTTTAAGTTGAACGAAGTACCTATTTCTAACTTTCAACTTTTAAGTTATATGTGATTTAAAATTTTAAGTGAACTTATAAACTTTATGTTATAGGTAACATATTTTAAGGTAAGCCAAACACCCTCTAGGTCTATTGAATCAAGTGCTGATGAGATTAACGTACAAGTTCTAAGATCTGAAATTGTGTTTGGATTAAAAAATTAAAATTATGATAAAATTTTAAATAATATATAAATAGAATGAAAAAGAAAAATAAAATAAAATTTTATAAATACAAATAAAACATCCACAATATATTTATAATATGCATGAAAATTACTTTATTTCAATATTATAATTTATAATTTATTTTATAATTACTCATTTATATATAATTTTATTGTAATGTTACTTTTAAATCTTACGTATGTTTTTATGTCTTATATTATATTTTTATTAAAGTTTATTTTTAAACTTTAATGTCTTGGTACAAATATTAATAAGTTTTTTTAATTAATATAAAAAATAATTTGTAACATATATATCATCATGTGATTATTGTTAAGCTTTTAAATTTTATACGGTCATTAATACATGATAATATTTTATATTTAGTTTTGTGAAAAATTTTTATCTAATTTAATAAATTTTAAGTACTATTATTCTTTCTCCATCTTTATATTTTTATTTAATATATATTTTCTATTATTTCTAGAAATAAAAACCTCAATTATTATTATATACAATTATTAACTCTATAATTAATAAATAAATAATACTTCTACCATGTGCATAGCACGGGCTAAAACTAGTAACTAATAAATACATCAATTGAATTTTTTTCTCTACTAGAAGTAATACAACTAATAATAGTAAATTTAAATAATAAACGAAATCCTTGTTCCCCATCAAAAGTTGTATACATATTAAGCACATTTTAAGAGAATATTTAGTATAAGGTCTTGTGCAACCACAAACATAATAAAATGTATTGGTTTAACTCAATCATTATTGTTTTACATTAACTTTGAGTACCTGACTATATATAAGTTATAT
>JAUEJK010270552.1:0-10015 GCA_032274865.1 Eryngium alpinum
GAGAGTTGGAACGTACAGGTAGGCGTACTTGGCAGGTACAATTTTTAACATATGTTTATTCAGTATTTGGTGCGTATAGGGATAATAAATTTTTAATTCCGAATTGTATTCTAATTTCATTCGAATTTATTAATAATTTAAATATAAACAGTAATTTTTAAATATTTTATTATAATTATATTTAAATTTAATAATCCAATCTTGATATTCTTAATAGTTAAATTAAATATAAATTATTAAAATAACCTAAATTCATTATTTATATATAAAGGAAAAAAAAGAAAATATTTATTCTTTACTTTTTTTCTATTTGTTCAGAGGAGAGAGAAAACATTCCAAATACTGTACAGATATTACTGCAGCTCACGGGAATAACGCCGCTCATGTGAAATCCTGTCTGTTCTGGCTGCTCAATATTCTGAACTTGGTTTTACCAGAAAAATGGGGTTGAACTTATATTTATAAATATGATTATATTTTAAATTTAATAAAAGTAATAAAAATAATTAATATTAATATAGATAGACCGAATTCAACTAAAATTAGTGGTATTTGAGGACCAGTAGATATTGTATCTTTAATTTATTCATATTTTTTATTATTTATAAATAAAATATGAGTTGTGTCGAGCGTGAAAATAAATTCTCTATTTCTAGTAACTTGACCGGTAATGGAATTATATGTGTCGGTTTAGTTTGATTTGGTTTGATTTAATTATTTAATTATAATTTTATAAATATTTTTAAATTAATATTAATTTATATTTTTATGTAATTAATCACTCATCTCGTGTAGATTCTTTTTATTAAAATTAATAATTATTATTATTATTTTAAATTAATTATATTCAAATAAAATTTGATGAATTTGTCAGAGAATTTAACAAATACTTCACGTTTATACTTTTTTCTAAACGTCTTTTAAGTCTCAAATACTCAAAGCCACATTACAAAATCACCCGTCTATTTAGTATTTACCGTGATTCAATTTCATACGTTGTCGAAATACAATACAAAATTACTGTGCCATTACCTTGCACAATACGTTACTTTTGGAGTGGTAACTTCCTTTAACTCGTATATTTATTTCAACTTTGATTACTCCGTCTGAAAGTATTAGTAGTTTTCACTTTGTTTACATAACATAGTTTAGTGTATCTAAATAAAAGTAAAATTTATTATTTTTATAAAAATAAAAAATTTATTTTACTTTTTGAAAAGATTTGAAAATAATAAATTTTACATACTTTTTAAATGCATTAAACTGTGAGTGTAAAAAGTTAAAACTGGCATTTTAAAACAGAAATAACAAGAAGGTTTGATTAACTTTTCTAAGAATATGAATTTAGATTTAATAATATAAATTAAGTGGGCTGTATTTAATTGAGAGTCTGTAGGATTTTTTTTGATTTAAAAAGTCTTACGGGTATGCAATTAGGATTTTGTAAAGTCTTTCAAAATCTTGAGGTATTCAAATAGGATTTTAAAAAATCTTTAAAAATCTCGAGGTATTCAATTAAGATTGTAAAAAGTCTTTTAAAATCTGGAGGTATTCAATTACTAACAGATTTTGAAGGATTTTAAAAAATAACTGATTCTCATATATGTTGAATGATTCTTATATATAAAAAATTCAAACAGAAATCTACCAGAAATCTGAGAGATTTCATTAGACTCTTTGCAATTCTATCAAAAACTCTGCTTAAATCTTCCTTATTCTGTATAGAATTCAATTACATCATAATATATAATTTTTTTATAATCAATTAAAATATTATATAATCTGAATTGAATACACTCCTCCCTCAACTTTATAGTGTTCTGTTTTTATTTTATTTATGTTTAAATATGATAATTAATTTATAATTCCCAATAAATATTGTACTTCCTTTTTATTAAAAAGTTTAAAATAAAAATAAGAAATGGATAAGCTATGTAACAGTGATTGGAAAGAGAGATGTAGCAAATGTTTGAAGCGTGATTGCCGGGTGAGTCACGCACTCTTTGTGGCTCCTCTATATATATGGCCATGTCTAGTGTAGACCCCATTTTTGGATGGATAGCATATGACCATGTTTGTGTATCACTTATAAGTGGCTTCAGCTTATAAGTGGGAAAAAAAAGCACCAAATATATACTTTTTTTCAAGCTTCCACTTATAAATCAGTTTTAAGCCCAGCCAAACAGCCCAACTTAAAGTGAGAAAACCACTTTTAAGTGGAAGCTTGAAAAAAATGTACCTATTTGTTGCTTTTTTATTTCTACTTATAAGCTGAAGCCACTTATAAGTGATATACAAACAGGGTCTATGTTTCTTGCAATTACAAATTTTCCGTAGTAAGCTACAGTACTTGTTCCGTGATGTATGTCCCTTGTTTCTCCACCATTTTCTCCTCTTGTTTCCATCACCTATACCTACTTCCTTTCACATTGCCAAAAGTGTCGGGGAACAATTTAGCAGACGGAGATGAATTTTTTTATATTTTTATGAAAAAATTATGGGTAATAATTAAATTTATTTGAATATAATATTTATAAAAATAAGTATTTGATTTTGTATTGACAAGATTAAAGCAGCAGTAAATAAGAATAAGAATAAAAACGACACAATGGATTGGTGATGCGAAAAACCATCTGAATAAGGTTAAAAACTGCGGGTCGGAGTGAGCCAGCCAACTATAACACTAGAATCGTTGAAATGTAGTACAAATGTGAGGTCACAAGTAAGCTAAGTGTATATAGAGCTGTTATTGTGTGTTTTTACACTGACTGGGAGCAATTTATAGTGCTAGAATCTAATACATGGTTGATAGGTGGTTACAACAGTTAGTGGGGCGTTTTTCCACGTTTTCCTAGAGTGCTCCCATGAATTTAGGCCCAAGAATCCATCAGTAGCACGTTGCACAACTCCCTTGAGTTATTCTTCAGCTACATGTCCGCAAAATAATGAAGCAGTTATGACCAAGTCGGTCTTTGGTTCGTCTGCCCCTTCCCGTAAGTAGAAATCATTCCTACGCCAAACAGACCCCTATTTGACCGGGTCAATATAAGACTTGGTCTCTCATCTAATCACAGCGCTTCCTTGGTGGGCCATAGTGAGTTTCCAACACCTGTACGTCATTGTATCTATGTCAGTGTTAATCATGTCGTCAATGTTGTATCGTTGTCAGTAGAATTCATGTCGTCAGTGTTAATTCAACACTTGTAATTTTTTCACCCCCAACAATTGCCCCTAATCTTATTGGGGATACGCCTTTGCTCAATAAGATTTAGCTGTAATCTATGCGCATCCCTAGGATACTTTAATTTGAATTTTGAATTAACTTCTCTATCATCCTTATCTCTCCTCCAAACCCCCCCAAATAATTAGGGTTATAAATACTTCGTTGTTAATCTCGTTTTCCCACTCCTTCATCTTCCTTATTCATCCTCTCTCCTCACTTCTCTCTCTGTCATACCTCTATATACCACCATGGCCAAGAAAAACGGGAAGAATCAGACCTCCACAGCTACTGCCAAGGCGTCCAAATGGGAACCAACGAAGGTTCTTGAAGATGCTGAAAGAAGCAAGTTTGGTGCTGACAAAGTCGCAGAAGTGAAGAAGATGTTTGTAGGCATCGACTCTCCCAAGATTGTGACTCCAGGTGTCGACGAGAGGCTTGACTGGTACCGGAAAGACTGGGTGTGTATGTTCTTTATCCTATTTGAGAATGGGATGACGTTTCCCCGGTCCAAGCTGCTGGAGGAGTTATTGACCACCATTAACGTTGCTCCTGGTCAGATTTTTCCAACCGTTTGGAGAACTTTGACTTGTTTGGACGCCATCGAAGAGAAACATCACCTGGGCATTAACATGAGTGTTGTTTGTTACACTTACACTGCCAAGAAGGCTTCTGTAGGGAGGTATACGTTTGCACTAAGGAAGAAGAGGGAGCCCTTGATTTTAAACTTGGAAACGATCCATGATCGCGGGTGGAAGGACCAATATTTCTTTGTTGAGAAGAGCTCTCTTGGTGAATGAGCGTCGTACCTGAGGGAGATATGGAATACTGAGGGTATGACTTTATTTTTCCCCTTTGTTCTTCTAATTTGTTGTTTGTTGCATTTGCCTGCTTGTAACCCGTTAGCTGTGATTTGTTCTGACAATTCCGTTCTGTAGTATGTTGGGAATGTCAGTAATATTGTCGATTAAATTGTTGTCAAAGAGTTCCCTTAAATTGTTGACCTCTGTAAAGTTGTAAACGTCATGATATTGTTGAATTGTATGGTCATACCATTGGAATGTTGAGCAATCATGTTGTTGCGTCGTATGTTTGTTTTCGTCGTTGGCTGTATATTTTTGTTTGTTGACTTGGTGTGACGCCTGTTATGGCGTTTTATCATCGTAATTATAATATTTGTTGTTGGTTGCTCCCTGTAGGCATACATTGATGTTGTATGTGTTTTATAGACATTTCCATTGTGTTAGAAACTATTGTCGCGTTGTTGTCTTTATGTACAAACCTGACCATTGAGGTAACCCAGAATAACAAGAAGGCTAAGCCGATTGTCGACAAGATTATGAAGTTGGAGGTTGAAGACATGATTTGGCTTAATTGCCTCCGTCGCGATGTGAAGAATGCCAGTAAGGTGTATGTTGAAGCCTTTTTGAAGAAGACTGAGAAAGGTATGAGAAATGAGACAAGCGATTCTCACCAAACAAGGAGTGTGACGGCCAAGGGCCAGGGAAGTGGTATCTCCAAGTCAGGTGATCCAAAGACAGCTGTGGGGTCGTCTCACGTTGAGAAGGTGGTCGAAGTACCGTCTGAGTCCACCGCCACCCTCTTCGGCGAAAAAGAGCAATTTGACATCAGCTCAAAAAGGAAGTTCTTTGGTAAGTGTAGTTGTGTTAGTTTTCTCGTAATGGTAAAATCTTGTTGTTTATGTTAACATGTCCTTGTATTGTACAGAATACAAGCCACCGGAGATCAACCATTGAGCGTTTCTACCAAGGATTTATTTGCTATGAAGGACGACAAGTCAAGCGAAACAAATACCTCAAAGTCGCATACTAGACATACTTCTGCAAGCCCAAATCCCAAGAGGGTAAAAATGGATCCAGACCTGCCAAAACCTCCAGCCAAAAATGAGAAGACAACTTCTGTTGCTAAGTACTCCATCAATGCGCTCCCCTCTGCCTTTGTAGATGGCCTCGATGACTTTTTCCTTCCTGATGTTATGGAGGCTTATAAGGCAAGAGATGTGGCTGACTCTACTGAAAATGCTGCGGGTTTTGCTTTTCATGTAAGTGTTATCTTTTTATTGATTGTCTTGTAAATGACATGCATATTTGTTTTTAGTCGTGAATGACGTTGTATTTTGTTGTAGGCTTTTCAAGCCGCGATGTTCTCATGTGAGGCTATGTTAGCGCTCAAGAACCAACACTTGGCGTTACAAAATAAGTATACCAGGATGACAGAGCGTGCTGACAAGAATGAGAGGTTGTACAAGGAATAATGTGCTTTGACTGACAAGTTGGAGAAGGACATGGAGACTTTCGCGTAAACTGTCAAGGATCTTGATGGCAAGTTGATGCGCGACATGGAGGTTCAGGTGATTCGTGACATCAAAAGGGCCAAGATCGGGATGATAATGGAGTTCAAGCGTAGGGAGTGGCGTTCTTGGGACCTGGAGTAAAGTATTGAGAACTTCAACATTGAATATCCAAACTTTAAAATTACATGGGATGGTGGTGAGACAGTTGACACTGCTTCCAAGACTCCAACTGACGCTCCAGAGAGCAGCAAGGCTACAGATAGGGATCTTGAGGAGGAAGGTGATGACAACGGTGTTGCCAAGAACCCAACCACTGAGCCTGAGTAGCTTGATGATGAATGAACTCCTTTTCAATCCTGTCAGCTTTTTATTATCTAACTGCGTAGTATTTGAACTTTGCACTTTTGTTTGAACTTCGTTGGTACCGTAGCGCTCCTGTTTCACCTTATTGGTGGGGAGCTAATAATACTTTTTCTTTGCCCTTTGTGGCAATCGTTGAAACGTTTACATTTCGTTGAAAATGTGAATTTGCGTAGTCATTTCTATCATAGTAATATTGGTTCTTCGTTGGAAATGTTCATAGCTAGCAAATGTGAATTTGCGCAGTTGTTTTCGTCGTAGTAGTGTTGATTTGATGTTATCACTGGCCAGTGTATAGTCGTAGTGTAGTTTTATATTTTTGTCGAGCATAAGTGTTAGTGCTTTGGAGTAGTTGTGTCCTTGTAGAGGGGACTTTTGTTGTCAGCACTTAGGACGTAGTTCAATTCTGTCATTATTGTAAACTTATGCTTGCGTAGTGTTAATGTTGGTAGAGCTCTACTTGTCAGTGTTGACAGAATTTGTAATTTATAATGTTAGTGCGCGCACATTGTTATTGTAGGTGTAATGCCCCTTGACTTGATCAAGTAAGTTATGATAACTTGTACAAATAGTGGTCATTGCCAATATGACAGTAAATATGCAAGATATTTGTCGTTGTCATTTTGACAGTAGTAAGAAATCAGATGTCAGATGTTGGACATGAATGTCATGTCTTATTAATAATGAATCAATTGTTTACAACGTGGTCATGTCATATATAAATAATACACATCTGTACTACAGATGTACTGACATGAAGTGTTATTTGCAAAATAAGAAATATAGGAGAAGATAACTGGCTAGATGTAGTATGCCTTTAAGTGGACAGCATTCCAACTTCTGGGGACTTGTTTTCCTTCTAATGTTATTAGTCTTTATGCCCCTTGGCCAACTATGCTGTCAATTAGGTAAGGCCCTTCCCAAGTTGCAACAAACTTGTCTGCGTTGATGTCAGCAGTGTTTTGGAATACTTTTCGTAAGACAAGATCACCAACTTTAAAAGTTTTAAGCCTGACATGTTTATTGAAGCACCTAGCCACACCCTGTTAATATGTTGCCATTCTTATTTTAGCCATGTCACGTAGCTCATCAATGGTGTCTAGGTCACATGCCTTTTCTGCTTGATTCCTATCAGATGTTAATATGCCATAACGGGCTATAGGTACCTTTACTTCCATCGGTAAGATAGCTTCAGAACCATAGACCAAAGAGAAGGGAGTTTGGCCTGTAGCTGTCTTCGGTGTAGTCCTGTCAGCCCATAGAACCCACGACAGTTCCCCAGCCCAACGGCCTTTATAGGCGTCAAGCTTTTTCTTGAGTATATTGATGAAAATTTTATTGCTTGACTCTGCCTGACCGTTGGCTTGCGGGTAACGCGAGGTTGACTTGATTAACGTGATGTTCCATTCCTTGCAGAAATCCTCCGTCTTCTTACAAATGAATTGAGAGCCGTTGTTAGATACAATTTCTGAAGGGACGCCAAATTTGCAGATAATATTACATTTGAGAAATGATATGACTTCTTTATCTCTGACATGACGGAATGATTCCGCCTCAATCCATTTGGAGAAGTAGTCCGTCAGTGCAACAAAGAAAACCTTCTGTCTAGGAGCGGGAGGCATTTTTCCAACGATGTCCATCCACCATCTCATGAATGGCCAGGATGGAATGGACGGATGCAAATATTCTGACGGCTGGTGAGAGATTGGCGCATGTCGTTGACATGCATCACACCTCTTGACGTATTCAGTTGTGTCTTTTCTTAGTGTTGGCCAGAAATATCTCGTCCTCAGAATTTTATTGGCTAAGCTCCTGGCACCAGAATTGTTGCCACAATCACCTGCGTGAATGATAATGAATCTCAAGGCTTTTATTCTCAGACTCCTTGCCTCCAAGTTGTCAGTAGGCTGGATGCCGTCAGTAAGATAGTCGATGAACTGTTTAGTCCATCCTGTCTGTTGAACTGGCGTATTGCCAGTGTCGTTGTTAAGTGATGTCGACAGCATTTCAGTGATGATGTCCCTTTCAGTGCCTGGTTTTAAGATGTGAATTATTGGGATTTTTTAGACGTCGATATTGCGCAAGACTGCTCCTAGGCCAGTCAAGGCGTCAGCTTGGGAATTCTGATCCCTTGGAACCTGTTTAATGTCAAAAGTCTCAAAGTAAACTCGTAAGTTTTTCACAATGTCAAGATAAGCCATCATTTTTACGTCTTTAGCAATATATGAACCATCGACATGATTGACAATTAAAAGAGAATCATAATTTACTTGTAAGTGTTTAATTTTTGGATCTCTAGCAATTGTCAAGCCAATTATTAAGGCTTCGTACTCGGTCTCGTTATTTATTGCCCTGAATTCACAGCAAATATATTGGGCTATAATATCCCCTTGTGGAAATTTTAGGACAAGTCCTAGGCCTGTGTCGTTAACATTAGAGGCCCCGTCAGTGTATAAAGACCGAGGTTCAACTTGTGTTGTTGTCAGTAAGTCTTTAACCTCCTCCTCTACTTTCGTTAGTTGACTTGGACTAAAATCAGCTACAAAGTCAGCTAAAGATTGTGATTTAATGGCTGTTCGTGGCTCATACACAATGTCATACATGCTCAATTTAACTGACCACTTAGCCATTTTGCCCGTCAATTCTGGTTTACGCAGAACCATTTTCAAAGGGTAGTTTGTATTGACACAAATCTTATGTGATTCAAAATATGGTCTTAGTTTAACAGATGTAATAACAAGTGCCAAGACAAGCTTTTCAAGTGATGAATAGCGTGTTTCTACGTCTACCAAACTTTTACTGACATAATAAATTGGCAATTGAGAACCGTCGTCCTATCTTACCAAGACTTCACTGACAACATGCTCAGTAACAGACATGTATACATATAAGATTTCACCTGGGATTTGTTTTGACAGTAGTGGTGATGATGACAGGCAAGACTTCAGCTCGTTGAATGCCTCCTCATGCTTGTCCGTTCATGTGAAGCCTTTTGTTCTTTCTCAAGACATCATAAAACAACCTGCACCTATCATAAGATTTAGAAATAAACCTGTTTAAGGCAGCAACCCTTCCTGTCAGCCTTTGGACCTCCTTGACTGAACCTGGAGATGTAAGTTCAAATATTGCTTTGATTTGGTCCAGACTTGCCTCAATCCCTCTCCTTGTCACCATGTGTCCCAAAAACTTGCCTGATGAGACCGCAAAGTTGCATTTTGTTGGATTGAGTTTCATATTGTAGGCCTTCAGGATGTCGAATGTTACGGCAAGATCCTTGACATGATCAGAAGTATTCTTTGACTTCACCACCATGTCGTCAATGTAAACCTCCATAGTACGTCCAATTTGGTCTTTGAACATTATGTTGACAAGACGTTGAAATGTTGCGCCAGCATTCTTTAAACCAAATGGCATGGCCAAGTAGCAATAAATTCCCCTTTTTGTCGTGAAAGCTGTCTTTTTGGCGTCGGGTGGATGTATTTGTATTTGATTAAAGCCACTCGAGGCGTCGAGAAAAGTTAAGAGTTCATGTCCATCCGTCACGTCCACCATCATGTCAATATGTGGCAAATGAAAAGGATCCTTTGAGCAAGCTTTGTTTAAGTCTGTGTAGTCAACACAAACTTTCCACAAGCCATTTTTCTTTTGAACTATCAATACGTTGGAAAGCCATTCTGGATAGTCCACCTCCTTGATCATGCCAGCTTTAAGTAACATGTCAACCTCCTCGTTGATAATTTTATTTGTCAGGACCAAACTTACTTCGCTTTTATTGGACGAGAGTGTAACTTGGGTCTACGTTGAGTTTATGTGTCATTACATCTTGACTGATGTCGGTCATGTAGTCGTGGTCCCAAGCGAAAGTGTCAATTTCTTTTGTCAAAAATTCAATAAGGTTAGTTTCTACTTGTGGCGGCACGTCTTGCCCAATCAACACCTTTTTGTCCCCAGTTGAAATCTGTACTTCCGTCAGCTTTTCTAGATCTGTACTGACGATCTCCTGTGTAATTGGCAGCATTCTGTCAACAGTAGGTTTTAGACATGTGTTTGTCCCTAAACAATAGTTAAGATTGATTGTAGAAGGGGGTTGAATACAATCAATTAGATTTTTGACAATTTTC
>JAUEJK010270661.1:0-10015 GCA_032274865.1 Eryngium alpinum
TCAAATGCAAACCCATGGAAAACATGCACGGTCGTACAAGTAGAAGAACTCAAAGCCCTAATCAGACTAATTCCCCTCTGGTCCTCTAGCATTTTCTTAAATGCTCCTATTGGCATCCAAAGCAGCTTAGTTATCCTTCAATCCCTAACGATGGATCGTCAAATCACCACACACTTTAATGTTCCAGCAGCATCAGTCCGCGTCTTTGTACTCGTTTCCACAGCAATATTTCTCACCATTTGGGACAGAATTCTAATGCCCGCGTACAAGTATCTTTTTAAAGTGACACTCACTCCACTGCAACGTATAGGCACAGGCCATATACTTACAGTTACAAGCTTATGTATATCAGCCATTGTTGAAAAGAAGAGGCTTAATTTATCAAAATCCAAGAAGTTTCTAGCACAAGGAAGTCCTTCGATAGTGGTGGTGCCAATGTCAGTGTTATGGTTAGTGCCTCAGCTAGTTGTGATGGGAATCGGAGAAGCATTACATTTTCCGGGACAAGTTGATTTATACTACCAAGAGTTTCCAGCAACACTAAAGAGTTTGTCTACTGCAATGATATATCTCATAATCGCGATTGCATTTTATTTGGGTGCGCCACTGATTCATCTTGTGAAAAAGGCGACAAGATGGTTACCAGATGATATAAATAATGGGCGGTTAGATAAGGTGTATTGGGTGTTTGTTGTAATTGTGGTAGCGAATTATGGTTATTATCTGGTCTGTGCATATTCGTATAAGTATCAAAATGTTAAAAATATTGAGGAGGGTCAGAGTTGTAGCTAATTTGTTCACCATTTGTGGATGTTACAGCTCCAATAGGCATGAATATATGGTAGTTAATATTTTGTAAGTAAGAACTAAGAAGTATGTATAAACTAAGGGCAATTTACATATCAGTGACTTTAATTTTTAACCATAAAATGATATGATGGCTACCGTTAGGAGGCCGTCAATTTATGTCGTTATCTTTTGACTAATGGTGTATTAGCACAGTTAAATATGTATTAATATATTAATTATTAACTATTCAAAAAAATATGTATTAACATATTTAATAAATGCTCTTATTTCCGCCAATAAAAAAATCAATAAAATACCTTTTTCCTTTTTTATTTTTTCTTTTGTCGCCTTCCTTACCTTTTCTGATCTGCTTCATGTGCCCTTCCGCTTCAATCCATGACTTCTCCTCTCTCTTCCCGTCCATCCCTACATCCTTCTCTTCTTCACATGTCAGTACTCCAAATAAAATCGAGCATGAACCAATCCACCCAAATTGTCTCTACAACAGACTGACAGCAAACTAGCTTTTTCCAGCGACCCCCAACCACCGGAGGTAACAAATTGGGGTTTGTAAACATCACTCCATCTTCAGTAAGTTGAACGTACATTCACACAAATATACCGCATAGCAATTTGATGAGCAGGCGTAAAAAAAAGAGACGTCGATGTCCAATTACCTTCAGATATGAGATTAAAGGAACAAGGACATCTAGATAGCTAGGTTAAATGGACTGAACAACTACCACTGTTTTGTAAAGCAATCAGAGTAAAATTTTGGTGAAGGAAAAAGTAACACAATGTTCGAGAAAGACCAACATGGCGCCGTGCGACGACAGCAAAGAAATAGAAAAAGTAAAAATAAAAAATAGGGAAAGAGAAAGAGGTATAGACAGATGGAGAAGATGAGAGGTGGGAGGAAGTGGAAGATGGAAAAACCATGGATCGAAAGAGGAAAACGAATAAAGGTGATTGGGAAAATAATAAACGCCAGTGAAAAAATAAAAAATAAAAAAGATTTAACTGCGCTAATACACTATTAGTAAAAGATAACAGCATAACTGACAGCCTTCTAACGGTAGTCACCATATCGTTTTACGGTGAAAAATTAAAGCCATCGATATGTTAATATAAAAATATAGCCACCATAATAAAACTCGGTGGCATATGTAGCCACCACTACGTAAATTATCCAAACTAATTAGCAAACTATGGCTATTCTCATAAAACTATGTTACAACAGAGTTTCCAAGTAGCACACATACAGTCATACGACTCATACAATTTTACAACTTACAAGCATATGCACGTGGTTTGCACATGCTTTGCACGAATGACTATGAAATTAATAAATTAATATTAAATTTTATTTTTTTTACATAAAATTTATTTACATATTATTTTATAAATTAAATTTAAATAAAGGTGTAATTATAAAATATAAATAGAAAAGAAAGATTTCTTAATAATTTAAGATTACAATACTAATTAGTTATTTCTAAAAAAAAGGTAGGATAAGTGTTTTGTATTTAATTAAGATAATTAGTTTAAATATATAGTACAAATAAGAGAAAAAGACTTTTTATTTAGGTAGAATAACTAATTCGTATTTAATTATAACTGTTTATAAATATATGTTATTTATATATTTAAAATTTTATCATAAGTTAAATATAAAAAGAGTTTAATGTAATATAATTGAAAATATAAAAAGTGTTTGATGTAGTATATAAATCGAAGATAGATGTATCGAAGACGTTTGAGTTGTTTTAGATTTGGTGTAGAGTTTGATGTAATATATAAATAGAAGGGATGTGTGTTGGAGGTGTTTCATTTAGTTTGTATTTGAGTTTTAGTATTACAAGATTTCTTATTATTTAATAGTAATTTTTATTTTTAGAAAATAATATTATAATTATTTAAAAGACTAGCATAAAGCTACATTAAAACATTTTTGGATAAGCTACAAATTAAAGAAAAAGAACTTTCCCATAAAATAATATGAATAAAATAGAATAAAATAAACAAATGGAAAGGTAGAGAATAAAAATTATTGAGACATTAGCTCATAAAAAAATTTATTTGAACTTCCATATGAAATTTGTAGTGGCCCAAAAATAGGGTCCGAAACACTAAGGTCCAAGTCGGTACGATCCAGATTCAAACCAGAATAAAACTCAAGTTAAAACAAGCCCACTACGGTAAAAGCCCAAAGCGACAGAACTGCATCAAGGAGGTGCAGAAACCCTAGAATTAACCTAGGTAATTCTGAATAAGGAAGTGAATCCTTATAGGTAAATGAGGCAATGATTCCTAGAAAGATGGTAGAAACCCTAATATTAAGTGGCAAGAAAAATAAACAAGGTAAACCTACTTACCTTCTGGATATGATTCTAATTTCTATTAGGCATCAGAAAACCTAATTCACGCATATATAAAGGGGATTAATTCTCATAATCAGGTACGTAATTTTAGTTCCAACTCAGAGAGAATTCACATAATTCTTCCGTTACTCATTCTTGCACCTGAGTCCTCCCGACGGGACCACCCCCGCGAGTTTTTACAAGTTTTTCGATGATCATCCAAGGAGCTTAAGAGATCATCTTTCGGGTTTCGTCTAACCAGGTAATTCTTAACTTCATTATTTTGATATGTAATATTTGGCGCCGTCTGTGGGAAAAAAAGTCATAATCAATGGGCGACCAAGGTGACAAAAATGGCAATCCAATTACTCCCAATTTAACTATACCATGAGCTCCACCCCCCTTCGTTGATCCACCCCAACACATGCATTTCAGTACTCGGACCATCCGAACCAACAGTGGTGATACACCGAATAACCCTACAGGGACGACCAACCCAACTCATGAAGAGTTAAAAAAGAGAAAGAAAGAGTGTGAAGGGAAGAAGATACAGTTGCTCGCTGACTTAGAGGCTCTAGAGAAGGAGCAGGTGGAAGATGGAAATAAGTACGGGGCAGATCCGACTCTGTTAGGAGATAATACTATTCCTCGGACCACAGCGCAAGGAGGACAAAGCGATAAAACCCTGATAGAAGCAGGTATAAAGGACCTGATTGCTCAGGTGGTGAAAGAAGTCATGGACAAAGAGAAAGCTGGTACCAAAAACAAAACTAAGGAGAATTCTAACACGACCACTTCCAAGGTACAAAAGACAGGAGGACATGCTACTGAAGTTGCTAATCAGGATTCAGCCAATCCGGACCCGCCGTTTATCGATGAAATCATGAAAGCAAAGGTATCCTCAAATGTGAAAATTCCAGCAATAAAGAAGTATAATGGGGAGGGAGACCCCAATGCCCATGTTCGATTATTCAATGACTATCTTCTGTTGTAACCTGCTAATGACGCTACTAAGTGCTGAGCTTTTCTGGCTACTCTCGAGGAAGACGCACAGAGGTGGTATGTTGGACTACCTCCACGGTCGGTCATGTCCTTTTCGGACCTTGTGTAGAAGTTTACGAGCCAATTCATCAGCGGGAAGATACATGCCAGGAGTTCTGAGTCCCTGATGAATATTGTCCAAAGCCCAGGAGAAACCTTGAGTGAATACATTGATCGGTTCACCAGCTAAGCTATGAAGGTAGCAGATCTGAATCAATCCGTAGCTATGATAGACATGCAACGAGGGACGACCAATGAGGCTTTTCAGATGTTGTTGGCTAAGAAGAAGCCATCCAACATGAAAGAGTTGCGATACCGAGATGGTAAGTTTATCGCGACAGAGGAGACGCTAAAGAAGATGGTTAGCCCCGATGATGGTAAGAAGCGTAATGAAGTCGAAAGCAATGAAAAGGATCAAAAGAAGTCCAGAGTGGAGGTGCCTATGAAAAGATCAGAGAAGAGGGGTAATACTTACTCTCCATTGAATACTACTCGAAGTCAGATTCTCATAGAAATTGAGAAGGAGCCCTATGTCAAGTGGCCACCAGAGATCAAGACCGATCCCGCTAAGAAGAACACGAATTATTATTGTCGATTTCATAAAGACTATGGTCATGACACGGAGGACTGCTGGAGCCTCAAGGACGAGATCAAGTTCCTGATCAAGAAAGGACGTCTTGGAAGGTTTGTGAAGAAGGACACATATAGCGGAGAATCCAAGGATAGATCTTCGAACTCTCAAGGAGAAGGCCAAGCAAGGGGGCACCCATCATGGTGATAGAAGGAGGATCAAGCGTGTATGGAACAAGCCATAGATCCCATAAGGCCTACATGAGAGAGGTCATGAACATTAGAGAGCCGAGTAAGAGAGGTCGAATTGAACAAGTGATTTCTTTCGATGAGCGAGACATGGAGGGAATTCAGTATCCCCACGAAGACCCACTAGTCATCATGCCCATGATAGGCAACATTCCCGTTATAAAAGTGCTAGTAGACATTGGAGCATCCGTGGATGTACTCTTCCATAGACTCTTTCTGAAGATGGGTTGCCAGGATAACCAACTCACACCTGCGGCCGTATCCATATTCGGATTTAATGGGCTGGAGGTCCCTATCGAAGGAACCGTCAAGCTTCCAGTCACGTTGGGACAAGGTTCAACTGAAGCAGTGCAGATGGTGAATTTCATGGTGGTAATGGCGTCATCCGCCTACAATGTTATACTTGGAAGAGTTGCTCTACATCAATTCAAGGTCGTTGCCTCCACTTATCACTTGAAGGTGAAGTTTCCAATAAAGAATGGAGTAGGCACTCATTCGGGCGATCAGAAAATTTGGAGAACATGTTTGGTAGAGGCCATCAGAAGCGGAACCAATGGGGTGGCAAGTATTGTACTTGGATGACCGTCAAAAAGGAAATCTTCGTGGAAACGAAGGTCAGAAGACCATACCCAGAATGGGAGAACCATGGAAAATCGATATTAAGGTGGCAAACATGATATTGGAATGAGTCTTAGTGGATGAAGGGAAAGCGGTGAACATGCTGTTCTATGATACTTTTCGCTAATTGGGATACTAATTAGATATGCATATGTGTGAACATAGTAGGGCCATCTTTGGTCTGGAAAACACAGAAGTTTGGATAGAAGGAAGCATTCCCTTAGCTGTTACTTTGGGGACATCCATGTACCAAGTTACTCGGGTGCTGACCTTCATGGTTGTAAAAACGCGGACAGTCTATGCTGCTTTATTTGGAAGACCAATGATACGAGAATTCGAGGCTAGGGTTTCTTATGTAAATGCTACCTTAAGTTTTCCCACGCAGGAAGGAACGAGAGAGATTCAAGGATATGTACCGAACAGCCCCAGAAGAGAAGTACATTCCGTTAATGACAGAGATAACGAATTTTCCAGGATGAAGGCATCCCAAACTCGACGGTATATGAAAGGAAGAACGGAATTGTGCAGTCCATTCACAAAAAGGATCCAAGTAATGGAGCTACTTGCAGGCTTTGATACGAGCTGTCTACCATACTATGATGAGATGACCGATCCTATACTTCACCTGCAGGAGTTATCTCAAGTGCTGGGGCAGGAAATATTTGAGGATCTCAAGTGCAAAATACTTCCATTAACTTTGGAGAAATTGGCTTATCGATGGTAAGAGAAGTTGTCTGAGGAAGGTGTCTGCTGTTACCGGGACATGAAGCGGAGGTTCTTGAAGCCTTTGGAGAGGGATATGAAGTGCACCTGGAAAGTGCATAGATCCTCTTTTTTAGTTTTTACAAGTTTTATTAAGTCTAAGTCATGTCGACTATGTGCTATTGGAAACTTAAATAGGTGTATGCACCATTATTAGGAGACTGTTATGTTTTGGAGTATTCATATATATAAGAGAAGGTGTTTTGGATTTCACAATTCTGGATCAACACAAAGAACTTTTTGATATAAAGAAATCGATTTTATTTCATTCAAATAAAGAGTACATAATACAACTAATACAAGAAGAAACTACATCTAGGAAGCCTCGTCCTCGATGTCCGAAGTAGCACTATCCTACTCCACAGGGAAACTCAAAGAGTCAAGATACGCTGTAGAAAGCATACTCCTAAGAGAACGCACAGCCGAATCCCAACATTCGTTGTATTCCCGAGAGTACATCCGTTTCGTTGTCCTCGTCTTCCACTCCTTATACGCCTCACGTCGGATACAATCCCCCTCCTCACTTAAGTTCTTGTTCTCTTGAACAAGCTTTTTGGCTCGGGAAGAGGAGGCAGATATTTGGGCCTTCAACTCGGACTCGTGGAGTTTATTCTGCTTGGATGCGGCCCATAGGCGATCCATCTGGTGAACACCTGCTTGGAAGTAGCAGTTCAGCTGCAAAGAAGACAGAGAAATGGATTAGTCCCAAGGTATAAAAATAAGTCATTACAATAGAAGGGTAAGGTGTTTACCCGGGCCAAGGATTGAGCTCCCTCTTGACTAATTTCGGAGGGTCTCATATACTCTATAACATTTTTATCTCGAGGGGTGATGGATCCCTCAGACCACTCCTGGGCAAGCATTGGTTGCCCCATTACCGAGTCCTTGTTCCGGATCCCCCAATTGCCGGCAAAGATGGCATCATCAGAAGGAGAGCCGGACTCAGACACGCTTTTATGGCGGAGGGCTTTTTTGGAAGTACTGACAAGATGAGACTCCGCTTGGATTGTCCTATTGTGAAGCATGGGCCTAACGAGCTCCACGACTGAAAGGGAAAGAGAAGAGCATTAGTTTACAAAAGACACAAGGGTATCGGAACAAAGGATTATGTTAAAAGACAGTTACCTTATGGAGAAAGACTGCTAAGGCCCAGCTCTTGATATTTATCTATCCCTGGGATAGACATATAATGAACGGAAGATCCCCCATCCTGAAGAAGTTGCACCGCCTCCTCCTCCCCGAGGCTCAGCTTCAACTGCTTAACCATCTCATCGTGGGCTGCGCTGAAAGAAGTCCTGAGCTGGGACTCCCATTGCCCTGTTCGCCAGCCGATGAAAAAGTATTCGAACTTCCAGCTCGAAAGAGATTCCAACATAGAAGCCGTAGCAAAGATAAGGGAAGTATTATTACGATGGTTAATCATAATCCATCCCTCAAGAAGAGAGCAACTCTTGAATCGAAATATCTTCCAAAAGATACCTACAGTGGGCTCGATGTCTTTGAGTTCGCATAACCCAAGGAAGGTATGGATCGTCTTGCATCCATTGGGATACAGTTGAGCAGGGGATATGCGCGCCTTACCTAGCAGGCGGCAAGTAAAGCCGTGAAAAGGAATACAGAGCCCCGAGAGTAGGGACTCCTTTGAATACACAGAGAAGATTGTTCCATGTGCACGGACAATTATCCGGAGAAGGGACGACTGCTTCAAAGTCACCCTTGATATTGAAGGTCCGAGCCAGATGCTCGACCTCATTGGCGGTAAGGGTACGCGCTTGAAAAATTGAAAGGCTCCACATTGATTGGAGGGAGAAGTCGATTCTAGGAAGAGCGAGCAATTCGCTCATGGAAGTTCGAGAAGAATGAGTTATGGGAATTCTTCAAGATGCTATTGTTTGCTAGAGAAGTGATTGAGAGAACTTGAGAATTCAAAGAAGAAGATTTCGATCAAATGAGGTTGTGAAATGAAAATGAGACAATGAGTTCCTTATATAGGAGAAGGAGGAAGATGGATGGTCTCCAGGTGGGCCCAATATATCGTCTCCCCAAGACGAATTCAAATCGATTTTCAGCGTTCAAACGCTTTGGAAATATCAAATGAGAAATGCTATAATGCCCAAGTAAACTAACGAGGAGACTTCTTGGCGTCTCGCGCCAAGGGGGTTCGCTTATTTCTTTACTAAAGCGCCATGATAGGCAGCGCACGAAATCCTTAGGCGTCCAAACCCCTAGGAGGATCACTAAGGTAAACCCTAAACCGTCAAGGTTAGGTAAAACATGGTCTCTTGGCGTCCCGCGCATCCTCACGAAAACCCTAAACCGCCAAGGTTATTTAAAAAGGAACTTCTTGGCGTCCCACACCTAGGAGAAACTCTCGCACAATCCCAACACCGCCAATGTGGGGAGGGAATATACTTTTAGGCATCTCACGCCTAGGAGGATATACTTTGGCGCTTTCAAGCTACAAAACGAGATAGATAGTAACTCCCTTAGCTAAGGAGAGACTCCATGGAATATCAAAAAATGACTAATATGCTCCCTAGCACGCTCTTTAGGCATCTCGCGCCTAGACGAGAGTAGGAAGCCCTTGCAAAACGCCAAGACAAATAAAGGAGGTATTCCTTGGCGTCCAAACGCCAAGGAACCTACCCCCCCTCAAGCATCAAAACGCCAAACAAGGTCCCTATGAGTACTCCTAGGCGTTTAAACGCCAATGAGCTTCTTTATTCTCTTGTGAAAATGCCAAGGTGACTTGATAAAGGTATCCTAGGCGCCAACGCCTAGGGAGCCTCATTCTTTGAGTACAAAACCGCCAAGTATAGTTGTATTATGCACTCCTTGGCGCCAACGCCAAGGTGGTCTTCTTAATGACTCTAAAAAACGCCAAGCAAGGAGAGGTAACTCGGGCAGAAAATCTTCGTAAGCCCCGATTTTTAGTATAAAACGAATCATATTTATGTGGAATAAATTACCCCGAAAATAAAGGCAAATGTAGCGGCCCAAAAATAGGGTCCGAAACACTAAGGTCCAAGTCGGCACGATCCGGATCCAAACAGGAATAAAACTCGAGTTAGAACAAGCCCAATACGAAAAAAGTCCAAAGCGGCATGACTCAATCAATGAGGTGCAGAAACCCTAGAATTAATCTAGGTAATCTCGAATAAGGAAGTGAATCCTTATAGGTAAATCAAGCAATGATTCATAGAAAGAGGTTAGAAACCCTAATCTTAAGCGGTAAGAAAGAATAAACAAGGTAAACCTACTTACCTTCTGGATATGATTCTAATTCCTATTAGACACCAGAAAACCTAATCCACGCCTATATAAAAGGGATTAATTCTCATAATCAGGTATACAATTTTAGCTCCAACTCAGAGAGAATTCACATAATTCTTCTGTTACTCATTCTTGCACATGAGTCTTCCCGGCGGGACCACCTCCACCAGTTTTTGCAGGTTTTCATGTGATCATCCAAGTAGCTTAGAAAATCATCTTTCAGATTTCTTCTAACCAGGTAATCCTTAACTTTACTTCATTATTTTGATTCTTAACAAAATATATTATGTTTTATGCCACAATAAAAATTTGAAGATTTTACGGAAGATTTGAGATTTTTGGTGGATATTAAA
>JAUEJK010270771.1:0-10014 GCA_032274865.1 Eryngium alpinum
CAAAATTTGCAATCAATTGCAAATTGGAGTTCAATTTCAATTGAATGAATTTATGGCTTTTTATACATAGTATGATTCTGAAGATTATTGCTGACCACACAGATCAAATAATAGATAATAATTGACATTTAAGATTTAGTTCTCTCGTTCTCTATTAAGGAGTACTCTTTGGAAGTATATATAGATAATTGTTCCTCTTGTTTGACATTTCATTAATACTTTAGTGTTACGCAATTATATTATATATTTAAAATTAAATCATAAATGCAATTAGATAAGGAGTAATGTCTACATAAATATTAAGTTTTTCTCTCTTATTTATATTTTATTATTATTATATTAAATAAAATATTTTTATCTTACTATTAATATTTTATTAAATATTATAAATAAAATAAAATATTTATTTTTAAAATATAAAATAAATAATTAGTATCTGTTATAAACAATATATCTGCCTAAGAGATTTGTAGAGGGGGTTGAATACAAACATGTACAAAAATTTAGGATTTTCTCAACTTAATTGCAAATCTACAAAAATAAGATGAAGAACAATAATAAAAACTTCTATAGAAATAAGAACACAAATTATCAAAACTTACTTTCATTAAAACTTTGAAGATTTTCTAGGAATAGCGAACTTGCTTTCCTATCTACAAATCTGTTACAAAAACAGTTTCTCAAAGATTTCTTAACAAGCTACAAATCTCTTTGTATCTCTTGATATAAAGCTTCTCTCTCACTAAGAAATCCATTCAATAAAATCACACATAAATCAAAATACAAGATTGTTATTCATAATAGAAAAGAAAGCTACAATTTATATCCGGACATGTGCACAACATGCTTCTTTTGTCCAGCTAATTTGTCTTTTAGTGTGGACCACTTGATATTGACATACTCACTCCATATCCTTTCTTTCCTTGTTTGGCTAAGCACAAAATGACAAATGTATTCTGGACCACCAACATCCTTCCAAATTCTGCAACTTTGGTAACAGAATTGAGGCTTGGTCATCAAATTTAATCCTGATGCTACAACTAGCAAAAGTACTCAAAGTTCCCTGATCATCTTTCCTTGCCTAATGTAGAACTTTGCTCCCCTGAAGTTCTTTGTAAACTGATGCATTAATGTCCCCTAAGTACAAATCTCTCCTGATAGGTATTTCTCCCCTGACAGGTAGATTTGCCCCCTGAAGCTTTATTTGTTACCTAATGTTTTCTCCCCTAATGAAGTGATTTTCTCCAACAAGATTTTATTCTATCTTTTTGCCCTTATAATTTCTATACAAATATTTGAGCAATTTATTATAACACGATATCTAGGGCGTCATCATTATTACTTTATTCCTAACAATCACCCCCTATTTATGTCTTGTCAAGGTGATAAGCATAAATCAAGGTTTGATGGCTGATGATGATGTCATAACAAATTAAAATTGAGAATATACAACAGGAACTGTACAAGTGTATTAAAAGAAAATATTTACAAAGAGCTTACAGTCAATGAGAAAAGTATATTATCACTTTGATCTCATGAGCTTTGAGAATTCCGCAAAGGGATCAATTTGGCCAACAGAGACAAAATCCTTGTTGCATGTTTCATAGTCTTCTATGCTATTGTAACTAACTCGTACATGCTCTTCAAATCCACCACCTTCAATCCCAAAAGATTCTAGCTCTTTTCCTTTAGATTTTCTTTGTATGAGATTTTACAGTTCTTAAGTTCACTCCTTCAGCATTCTTGATCTAGTTATAAATCTTTTTCATCTTTTCTGGGTACATTACCATGTTTTGCCAAGAGACACTATGAACTTTTCCATCCTTATAGTAGTCCACTCCATTCAGATCTGCATTATATCTTGGAAATAAAGCAACGACTTGTGCATTACAGCAAGTTATCAAGTACTCTAACGAAGGCTTAATTCCTTGACCTGAGCTTTCCCTTTTTGTAAGTAACCTTACAATGCATTCTCTCACTTATGGGACTTGCTCATTTTTATGATCCTTTATTTCTTTAAGAATATACTCAAGTTCTGGTGATGATAGGAATTTAATTTCTTTCACAGTGACCTTCTGCTCAACTCCATTTTCATCAGCATAGAAGAATTATAATGGCTTTGCATGACCATGAAACTTTCCTACAAGACCATTAACTATCCTTTGAAGATGTTCAACTCTTTCAAACAATAACTGCCCCAGTTTTGACTTTAAAATTTTTTTTGATGCAGTTAAGTTGCCAACCATCCATGCACTTAAAAACTTCCCAAGTTATTGTTCTTTTTGTTGAATTTAAGAATGATCTCCTCTTGCTTTCTACTGTTTCTAAGAACATAATAGAGAGAATGGTGACTATATTTTTAGATAGTGCTTTCTTGCTTGTCTCTAATTGATCAAACTTAGTCTCCAAAGATATGGAGATACTTTCTGTCTTCTGTGCTGCTCTCAAGATATTTAAACTTGTCTTTTTATTAACCATAACAGTCACATGGGTCTCCAAACTGTGCATCTTCCCCTCAAGATCACATTTTTAACTTCTGAGCTCCAAATCTATATTAATGGCCTCCATATACTTAGCCTTAAGTATTGTTGAAGTGTGAACATCATCAGTCCTTTTGATTTCTTGCTTTAATTCCTTGCTGAATTAATGAAGAGTTGATTAACTGTAACTCTTATAATGAGAAAAAAAGGGAATGCCTTCTTAGGATCCAACTCATCAAAGCTATCCATCAGTCTATTATACTCAGCAGTGGGATAAGGAGGACAACTTTCATATTCATAAAGTAAAGAGATTAGATATGCAGTTGTGGTCCCCTGGTCCATATTTGTCCTCTGATCAATATATGTCCCCTGATGCTCAACTCCTTCATCAAGGGAGTACTCCACTTGAATTTTTTGAGCAATTTGAAGTACATAATCCATTTCTTTTTCAACTGAGCTATCCCCAGCTCCATTTGCTTCAATCGATGTGGTTCGTGGAATATTTGAAGGATCTCATACTACCCCACACAACTTTATTTTTCTAAACCTTCTAAGGTTTTGCTCTCCCCAAGCTCACCAACACTGCTAAGTGTTTTCTCACTCTCAGCTGATATTTTTACCAGAGCTATCTCAGGGGTAGAGCTCTGCGTCTCAAATCCACTCATTGTTACCTCAAGCTTACTTGATATTATCCTATCATAACTCATATTTGCTTGGGTTCGCTCTTGATTGGCTAGTCCAATCAAAGCATCTATAGCTACACTGGTAGCTGGTGAAGGCAAGCTCTGTGTAATGTATCCCATATGCAAAGGATTAGAGCTTTAGGAAGTATCTAATTTTAAGGAGGCTCTATCCTCCCCTGACACACTTGGAAATTCCATTGAAGAAGTTAGAATGCTTGAATCTACCAACACATTTAGATCACCAAAGGCTTGATTACTAAAGGAAGAAGATTGCATCAATTTAGAAGGATCTATAGCCATTGGATCATCTTTTGGGGGCTCCTCAATGATTGGGGAAAGTTGAGGATTTGATGTTTCTGAACCAAAGATTTGGTACATTATATCTTATGTAAGTGAGATGTTTTAGAAAGAAGGAATTGGAGAGTCATTAGACTGGGGCTGAATCACAAGATGTGAAGGTGATTCATCAGAGGATTGAGATTGAGTGTGTGTCATCACTTGTGCATCAATTTTTCTCTCAACTGTTCCCCCGATGGTGTTTCCAAGGGAGCTTTGGCTTGTATTTGTGCATTTCCTCTCTTTTGGTATGTCATTGGTTGAGGACTCTTTTCAATAGACAAATCATGTTGAGAGGAAGTGTCTAGTGTTGAGTTTCTATCCTTTTTACTTACCAAATCTTGTTGGGAAGCTTTGGCAGAGATTGGCTTGGGTTTAACACTTTTTGCCACACCTTTTATCTTCTTGCTCCTGTGTCTCCCTTGGGCACTCTCCTCTCCCTCACCACCCTTAATTAGTATAGATGATAGAACTTCACTTGATCCTTTTGTGCCTTTATTCTTTTGAGAGACTTCAGATTTGGCTTTAAACTGTTCAATGAAATAAGTGGCACATTAAGGGTAGAATCAGATTGGGTAGGAATTTGATCCATACTTGCTGAACGAGAAGAAATTATAGAAGTATGAGGTAAAGATCTAAGTTGAGAAATTACTTGAGCCATATGGCCCGACAACACATATGGAGCCCTAAAGACATGTTTCTTAAGTATGTTAGAGAATAACTTCATTCCTTGACTAGAGCTTGTGATGCACAAATCCTTTGCATTAGATTCATTTAACTCAAGCAGCTCTAATTGAGGAATTTAATGATTAACAATCATGGTAATGAACCATGGAAAGTAAACCTCCTCATTCTTCTTAGAAACATGACCAATCTTAATCACTTAATCATTAAAGATCATTTCTCCTATGTTCATATTGACATTTCTTATTATAGCAAAAATAATTCTCAGTTTAAGAGATGTCATTACTTCAAAGTTTGAACACTTGGCAGCAAGGGCTCTATTGATAGTGTCCAATAGATAAGTAAGTTCCCTATTTATGTTAACCCTCTTAAGATCCTTAAATTTCAAATTATCACGGTTTTCACATGCATATCCTTCCTCCTTAAGAAAATCTTATAACTCACTATCAGATGGAAAAGTAGAAAGATTATATACTGGAAACGTTCGAGCTTCATTAATAGAAGTAGGAGTGATGATATCGTGGATACCTTGCACTGAAAAGGTAATGCCTTTAATTAAAACCCCATCTTCTCGAACGACATATGAAGCAGAATTCCACACTTCAATCAAAACAGACTTGAAGATAGGAGGATTTGAGAAGATGGCATTTGGGTATTGAGAATTGATTAAGAACTCCATCATTGGTTTAAAGCATAAATCAATTGTCGTCACATCAGCAAAGCCTACAAAATTGGTGGTAGGAACTACAAGACTATCATTTAATCTTTGAATCACTCTTGGAGCCATTTCTGAAGGAAAACTATTTGAAAATCAAGAGTTTTGCTTGAGAGAAATTTGTAGAGATTGAATTTCAGTAAGCGTAAAGTGTTAGCGAATTTGGGGAAAACTATTTAAGCGTTAGGATTTAGTCTCCTGACACGATTCCATGTGAACCATTGATTGAATTAACTGGCTAACTATCTTTTTACCCTTGAGCGCAAAATGTCCCCTGATAGTTAACTGTATCAGGGGAGAAGAGTTGTAGCCTGATGAATATAACTCTTTTCTCTTAAAACATTTATTTGTCATAATAAATCATTTCTGGTTTAAAAAATAATTTTGAAATAACTATTGTTATTAAATAAATTGTCCCCTGATCTCAATCATCAGGGGACTAAAATAGGCTACAAGATCTTATTTGAAATTGATTTTAGAAAGTTTGTAAATCATTATTAAGCATTCTTTTGAAGATTCATATTTATCATTCCCAACTGACCTACCAACCTGCTGAAGGTTCCTTCATCAAGAGCTTTGGTGAATATGTCTGCAATTTGTTCCTTAGTAGGAACAAAATGCAATTCAATTATATTATTTAAAGCATGCTCTCTTATGAAGTGATACCTAATGTCAATATGTTTGGTTCTTGAATGTTGCATAGGATTTTCAGCAATGGCTATGGCACTGGTCTGATCACATAAGATTGGAATGCCTTGAAATGTGAATCCATAGCCTTGAAGTTGATTTTTATCCACAAAATCTTGGCACAGCAACTCCGAGCTGTAATTTATTCATCTTCTGTGCAGTTGATGTGGAGATTGAGTGATGCTTCTTACTAAACCAAGATACTCATCTTCTTCCTAGAAATTGATAGCTACCAGTAGTGCTCTTTCTGTTAATTCTACAACCACCATAGTCAGCATCAAAATAACCAACAAGATCAAATCCATTACCCATTGGATACCATAATCCAAACCATAATATGCCTATAATGAATCTCAGTATTCTCTTGGTTCCAGCAAGATGAGATTCATTTGGATTTACTTGATACCTAGCGCATAAACAAGTAGCAAACATTATGTCAGGTCTACTTGCAGTCACGTATAGAAGAGATCCAATTATCCTTCTATATTCCTTAGCATCAACATCTTTTCCATCTTTGTTTAGATCCATCTTTAAAGTTATGGACGTAGGAGTCATGGCAACCTTGCAATCAAGCATATCAAACTTTTTAAGCAACTCCTTGGCATATTTCCCTTGATGAATAAATATACCATTAGGGGATTACTTAATTTGCAATATAAGGAAATAAGACAACTTTCCTTTCATGCTCATCTCAAGTTTACCATGCATGAGCTTAGAAAACCTTTCACAAAGACCGTTATAAGTAGAACCAACGATAATATCATCCACATAGATTTGCACTAAGATAATGTGGCCTTTTTGCTTCCTGAAAAATAAGGTCTTGTCCACAACACCTCTTGAAAAACCATTCTCTATCAAGAACTTAGCCAAAGTATCATACCATGCTGTTAGAGCTTGTTTGAATCCATATAAAGCATTTTCAAACTTGTAAACATGATTTAGCATCTTGGCATTTTCAAAGGCTGGAGGTTGTTGAACATATACTTCTTCTTCAAGCTTGCCATTGAGAAAAGCACTCTTAGCATCCATTTAGAAAACTTTGAACTCATAATGAGCTGTATAGGCAAGAAAAATCCTTATGGCTTCCAATCTTGCTGCAAGGGCAAATATTTCATCAAAATCAATCCCTTCTTCCTGAAGATAACCTTTAGTAACAAGTCTTTCTTTATTTTTTATTACCACCCCTGATTCATCAAGTTTATTTTTGAATACCCACTTTGTGCCAATAACAACTCTCCCCCTAGGCTTGGGCACCAGTATCCAAACTTCATTTCCATCTAATTAATTGAGCTCCTCTTACATAGCTAGGATCCAAGCACCATCACTGAGTGCTTCCTCTACAACCTTTGGTTCCACTTGAGAAAGAAAGTATGCAAATAAACATTCATTTGCAGTAGCACTTCTTAATTGAACTCTTTAGGATGGATTTGGTATTGATGTGAGACAAAGGACTGCCGCTCGGCTGTATAGGAAAGGGTATAATAAAGGTGGTGAGAACTTACTTGTGGAGCTTTCTCTCTTAGTTAAAAGGAGAAAGGGTATAAAATCGTCTACGAGAAGGACTTAAGGTATTGTACGTCAATGATTAACTCTCTTGGATGATCCTTGGACAAAATATTATTGCTTCTTACTCTTTCTCTTCTTGGAATTGTAGAAGCTCCCCCTAAATCATTGCCAGAATCTCCATAAAAAAACCCCTTGATTGATGCCTGCATCAGGTAAGAAATTGTTTTTTGACAATATCTCCCCTAATGCAGAATTCTCCGATGTTGCAGGATTCTCCCCTGAAGATAACACAACATTTCTCCTTTCATTTTCTCCAGATCTTACCTCAACAATAGGACTGGAATTAGAAGTTATAAGAACATGAGAGCCTTCCACTGCATCATCATTATCACCATTCTTAAGATCTTCATTTTTAAACCTCACTACTTCGTGAAAACCTTCATCTTAAAGTCTAACCATTATATGATCATCAAAAGATACATTAATGGATTCAATTACTATCTGCAATCTAAACAAGTAAACTCTATAAGGTTTTGAACTCAAGGAGTATCCAAGAAAAATTCCTTCATCAGCTTGAGAGTCAAACTTTTCAGTCTTCTCTCCAAAATTTCTTAAGACATAACACTTGCGTCTAAACTGTTAGGTCTGTTTGCATACTATGTAGATGATGATGTCCATAGAAAGAATTCTAAATAAAAGTACATAATTGTATAGTTAGTTGGAACTCATGGAATAAGAACCTTGCAAACTTAATAGTATCCAAGTGTCAAGATATAATTAGAATGCTTAGAATAAAGTAGGTTTAAGCTTGTTGATGTTAAATGTACATGATAGAAGAGTTTGGAAGCCCTAATGTACTTCAGGGGACAAGGTTCAAAGCCATATAGGGATAGTATGATTTATCCCCAGACGGGTATAAAGCTTCAGGGGTTAAAGCTGCACATGGGGATAAAGTAGCCTAGCTTCGGGGGAAGGAAGGTACATCAAAGAAAAGATTGCTTTGTCTTCTTTCTTGGAAAGGAAGCATCATTTCTTTTAGTGGAGTGTCAGAAGTTAGAGGAGAACCTGTGGTCCTAACTACACGTGGCATTGGATTGCTTGGCTAAATATTGAATGGAAAGATAGCAGTGCTAAATGTCAGTATCAACAGTGGTTCACACCATACGGGGATATCTCAAGTGATCCACACCATCAGTGGATTTGCAACTATCTTTTGATACATATAAATAGTCATTGTGTAGTTATCTTTCTGAAATCTTAGTACCGAGAATTTTTAGTTTTGTTGAGAGAGAAACAGAAAGATTGTAGCTCTTGTTTATTTGAGAAATTTATAATAGGTTTATAGAATTTTTTGCAGCCCACTATGAAATTATTGAAACTCCATTATTGTGGAGATTTGTAGCTAAGAAAGCATTCTTTCTTATCTCAGAAAACCTTCAAACTTTTAATACAATTAAACTTTGATAATCTTCTGTGTTGATTTGTTTTTCAAGTTGTCTCTTAATCTGCATAGTAGCTTTGGTTTTATTTGTTTGTATTTATACAGAAAAGTTAAAAGTTATAAGAATTGTGTTCATTCCCCTCTGCAATTCTTTCTAGTGTTCATTGTGAATAATAATTGGTATCAGAGTAGGAAGCTGAAGTAAAAGCTTCAAAGACCCTAGTTATGTCTGTTACACAAACAAAGTTCTATTCCTTGAGAAAGGAAAATGTTTCTTCTGAAAACAGAGGATTCTTATACATCTTCAATCCATTGATGATGATTACTTGCATTATCTTGAGAATGGACCTGAAGTTCTAATGAAGCTTGTTCTAGAACAAGTAGTAGAAGGCAAAACTATCCCTCAACATCTGACAATCAAGTCCAAGGATGAATTCACTAATGAGGAGAAAGAGAAAGTGAGAAATGATAAGAAGATCATAGTTGTTCTCTACAAATAGCTTGATGATGATATTCTCAACAATGTTCTCAGTTTCAACACTGCCAAAGAAGGACGGTACTGCTGCTGTGAGGAAAATTAACTTCAAATGCTTATGCAAAGCTCTGAGTGGCTTCTTCATAAGCCTGGTGAAACTCTAAGTGAGATCTTCAACAGATTCAATAGACTTATCAATGATCTGAAGGCTCATGGTAGAGAGTATGAGAGGAAGGACATCAGCAAAAAATTCATGAGGGCTTTACCTCCAAACTGGGAATCAAAGATCCTAGCTATCAGAGAAGCTAGACATCTAAAAACAATGACTCTGAAAGATTTGTTTGGGAATCTCCAAACTCATGAGATAGAGATAAGGCAAAAGCAAGAAATGGTGAATGATACTAAGAAGATCATGTCTGTAGCTCTCATGGCTCAGAGAAAATACAAACCTGATGTTGAGCCAAGTATTTGATGAAGAATGATGTTGTTGAAGATAGTGATGAAGAGTCAGGGGATGAAGAAACTGGAGCTAAAGCTGAAGAATACTATATTGTGGAAGAGTTAGGTAATCTAGATAATGAATCTGTAGCTTACTTGGCTAAAAGATTCTCTAGATTGAAGTTTAAGAAGCCCATGGGGACTAAGAAGATATTTGTAAAGAATGGAAGTGATCGAAAGAATATTACTGACAAGTCAAATATCAAGTGTTACAAATGCAATATTTTAGGGCATTTTTTAAATGAATGCAGATCCAAGGATGTCAAAAAGAGCAAATGAAAAGAAGATGAAGCTTCTTACTATAAGAAGAAATAATTTGATTTGTTGAATAAAAAGAACAAGGGAAAGGCATTAATTGTTGAAGGCAAAGACTGGATTGAAAGTGATCATGAAGAAGAGCCAAGAATGGAATACAAAAATCTAGCTTTGATAGCTTCAGAATCAAGCGAGGAAAGCACAAACAAGGTACAAATTGATATTTCCCCTGATATGTCTAAGTCTGATTGTTT